>OMLP01019741.1:0-12947 GCA_900302685.1 Spondyliosoma cantharus
AGGACCTTCTTCCGCTCTGGAGTAGGCAGTTGTGTTCAGGATTATCGATGAATGCTGGTACATGCAGGCAGATCTTCTACATGGGATGTGGTAATGAAGTCTCTGAAGCATGGCCTTGGAGACTCAGACATGCTGATGGATTTGCTGCTCAGTCCCATGAATGGCCACGTTTTTCACTATAAATGCTCCCAAAGGTTTCTTCTTGAACAGATAAGCCACGCTCCGACTGATGTTTGACCAGTGTTTATTTCTTTGTACTTCAATTGACAAACACCGTGAAAAACTGAAATAAAATGAATATCACAAACACAAAATATTATTAGTACCAGAAAGAATATTGCATAACCAAATATTATTATTATTCTAAAATAAAATATGACATACCGTGTGCGCCTTCTGTTCAGACCTTAGGAGTGATTACAGTCCTTTCAGTGTTGCACATAAAGTTCCAATTCGTGTTCTGCCTGTTGCAGAACACACCTTCTTCCACTCTAATTGCCAATTAAGCATGTGAACACAGCATGCTGCAATTCACAGGCTTGGCCAGTAGGTGTCGCCACAAATAAGGGAACCAAGTACATTTCCAAAATACAAAACAAAGGCAATAAAGACATTTATATCTGTCAAAAAACACATTTTCTTTGACAGCTACAATCCATCTATGTCAAACTGGAACAACCAGAGGAGGAACAGAGGAGGTGGCCTACGACATTACTAATCACCCACCTACAATGCTGCACTGAGTTCCCTCCCCAGACAGCTTAACAACCACTCACACCTGGGCTCACCTGGCCCTAACAACCCACATGAATGCCGGGTGGGTCAACAACCTACAAGTGGCCGTAACAACTCCCAGGACACTCCCACAGAGAGTTTAAAAGCCTGCAACTCCCCTCCAGGTAGTTAGAAGTGGAGAAACCTCTTGGATGAAAGCTGAGCTGTCTTTGAGAAACTGAAATATGTCCAGTTGCCTACGATACAGCACTTAGAATAACCATGACCTGGATGGCTGAGAACATTCATCAACATGTTGGCAATGTACGTTCATGCGAATCAGCGAAACTTGACATTTCTTTAATGGCGCAACTTTACATTTCCTGAGGTTTAGTTGTCAGTTTGTTGTTGTGCACAACACTGTGCTTGATGATCTGCTTAGGTTTAGGCACACAAAAAAAATATTTGGGGTTAGGAATATATCATGCATTGGCTTAAAATACCTGTTTTGGTCACCACAAACATGGCGGCAGATGCCCCGAAGTCTTGTCAAAACACCAGGTTTTGTCAGCACAGGCATGGCTGGAGGTATCCAAACATCAACCCATCAAAAAAATATGTGTTTTTTGTCGCCACAAGCATGGCTGGAAATTGTCTTGAGGTCTCCCCAAAAAAATCCAGTGGCGACTCACTTACAAATGTTGAAACACAATCTCGACTGCTGGCTTAGCAGACTCGACTGTGCAAATGTGAATGCATCTATGGTTTGCAGAACTGTTCACTGCCAACCATTCAGAGCCGGCCCTGGGCATAGGCAGTATAGGCAAATGCCAGGGGTGCCGTCATCCGCGGGCCACGCCGAAAACGGGGAGAGAAAAAAAACAAATAATAGTAATGATAAAAAATTTAAAATATGTATATTTTTTACCAGTGCCATTACTACTATTATTTCGAAATATTATATAAGCCCACAGCAACATAACAAAGCAACATAGCAAAGACTATTAAATAACGGAGAGGCCTTTTCTCTGGGTTCTAGCTCGTTGTACTGTACCTGTCCTCTGTGAGGGGGGCGGGTCGAGTCTGACCAGACCAAGACCCCAAGACCAAGAGAGAGATTAATGATACTGTAGTGGAACCACAAGGTCCAAAAGACTTAAACCATCCGGCGCCCAGTGAAAGAAAAGAAGGAAAGAAGAGGAAGAAAAACGTGAAGAAGATAGAGGTACGGTAATGTCAATGTGATGAAGTGAATGAAAGTAATAGTTTAATGATCGTAGTTACGTTGTTGGAGCAGAGTGTTAGCTTGCTAGCTTACTTCGGACGATAGCAGCATTGTTTAATAATCAATAAATAGCTGAGTCGACGTGTGTTAATGTTACTCCACCTTAAATTCATCAGGGACATTTGGAAAGTTGACGTTAGGCCTGTTCAGGTGTTATTTCACAGGTGTTTTTTCCCCTTTATAAGTAATAGGGTCGTTGTAAGCCTTCAGGTTTATTGTGTCACAGTTTATGTTTGTTAAAGTTTACCTCAGTGTTAAAGTGTATTACTGTTAATACTCCACAGCTCCTTAGCTTTCCCATATCATTCATAGGAAAAATATATATATACACTGCACTTGCACTCTGGTTAGATTGAATTGTATAGCAATGACAATAAAGTTGAATGAATCTCATCACATTTTCATCATTTTTCTATATTAGTCTTATGTATAGCACACATCAAGCATCTTTTTTAATTAGAATGTAACATGCAGTGGTCACATATACTTCTCTTCTCTCTTCAGGTGCACTTTTAAAATATTTCACCACCACAGCAGAGTGACACAGCATCAGGACTAAAGGCTGCACCAACAGTTAGTTCACAGAGGACCATTTTAAATAAAAAAGCAGTTACACATTTCCCAAAAACAAAGATGGGAGAGTGTCAACATGACTTTTGTCAATGTTGACACAGTCTTAGTCAATGCTGAAAAAATCAAAAGAAGCTGGCTGATGTACTCAAACAGAAATGATAGCTTGCACTGCTCCTGCTGCTAAACGTTTTCTCCAAAGAATACAGACTTAATAAGGAAGGACTAAAGGACTGGAACAATGCAAGCCACTTGCTGAAGGTTCATGAGGATAGCCAGGAGCACAATACCCACATGGCAACATGGAAGGAGTTGGAGGTCATTTTGAAAAGCGGCTGACAGTAGATAAGTGAGAGATTGCACTTGCTGAGGCTGAGAGATAATATGTTTGCGCAATTTCTTATTTATATTGTATTTTTATCACTTGTTTCTTTCTTCAGTTTTTATTTGGTGTGATATTTTTGACTTTAAAGAAATAAAATCTTGAATACATACATGCAGTTTCTGTGTGAGTGTGAAAACTGATTGTGAAATTGACTGCGATGCAAGAGGACGCTGGCTAAAATCTTGCCTAGGGAACCAAATTACTCAGGGCCGGCACTGCGACCATTAATCCTGGCATCTGAGCTGGATAAATACAGTATATCATTGACAACAAGTCAATGATTAGGCATGGTATCAGCTTTAACCATCCCACTATAGAGGAGGATTAGGACCTTGCGGGGCGCCATGACATACCGTCCTAACAATTGCATCCATATCCCAAGGTTTTCAAGGCCAGATGGAGAAAGTAATCCCTCCGTCATGTTCTGATTCTGCCCAGGGTCTCACTCTGGTTCTTTGTCTAAAAATGGAGGTTCCCAGGAAGCTGAACTACTTTGACTGACCCTCACCCTGTCTCCACAGGGATTTCATTAAAAGTGGCAGATTTTAGTTATATCTGTAATTTCATACTCTCAGTCAAGAGTGCTGATTGAGAGCTCTCTGCTCAGGCTCGTCTCCTTTTTCTCTGCAGTCTGTTACAGTGCACAAAAGACTTCCAACAAAGAACCCATCAATCTTACAATCGCCCACGACCAAGATGAACTCCCTCACCTGAGGCAGAAAGTTTTTACTATTGTGACCACAGATGCTGCCGAACTTTCTGCCTGCTGATTCCAGAGAGTTGTGATCTGACCCCTCTCTCTCCCCCCTCTTCAGCAGGAGGACTATCTCCACTACTGGCTGTCCAACAGTGTTTTTTGAGATGCCAACAACATGATCGCCAATGCATTATACAGTTGCCCTCAAGAGTAATGAATCCCTTAAACATGACACACTCAGATTATATTAAAGCTCCAGGGACACAGATAAAATGTACCTTTGTGGAATAATAATGTTGTCATTTACATTTCCCATTCAGTTATATAAGTATGTTGAGTGTATGACTTGTCTACTGGGCTCCAAAGGCTTATTTTATTAGGAAACTCGATCATTTGAACCAACTGAGCGTAGGTACACAATGACAATACACTCATTTGCGTAATTTGATTTTACAACAACTACCAATGATATAATTGTCTCTCTCTTTTTTTTTTTGAAAACCTCCAAGCTGCTTTCACGCTTTAAACATGAGTCAGTGTTAGCTAATGTGTATGTGTTCATGTGTGTGTGCAGGTATACGTGTGTAGGCGGCTATTGCATTGTGGCAGTGATCCAAACTGTACACAGCGCAACCTCGCGCAAGTCCTCAATCTAACAGTGTGAGGCCGTCAATGACGCACAGGCCTTCCCCGACACCGTCTCCTCCATATTCATTACGGTATCTAGCGCCGCATAATTAAAAATGTAATTGGCTCTTGCAAAGAGATGGGGAGATTCATCTTAACATACTAATAAAAGGAAATCAGGAAAAATATTAAAAATGCATTTCCGGTTCCCCTGAGAAATTCTAAAGCCACAATTGTTTAGTGACTTCAGTTTATTTTATTTGTCTGTCAAGTCCATAGCTGCAACACCAATGCACGTGCACATCGGACAAAACATCAAGGATAACAGCAAGAAAGTCAGACTTATTTCCATTGTGTGTTTAGATGATGTGGAGGTGTGTGTGTGTGTGTGTGTGTGTGTGTGTGTGTGTGTGTGTGTGTGTGTGTGTGTGTGTGTGTGTGTATGTGCATGTGGAGACAGTGGATGAGGCATTGGCTGCATATAAAAGCCCAAAAAGCATAATAAAATATTCACATCTGGCATTAACAGGCATTATTTGTTACACTAGAACTGGTCCATTAGCTGCCTACACATCTATCTGTACAGGGGTATGTTTTTAAAAGCCAGTGTTTCTGTTTTGACTAAAACGTTGACAGGTTTGATGTTCAATATACATTTTTTTAAGTATCTGAAATAACTTTTACCCATCTAATGATTCCTACCAGCGTCATATTTGATAAACTGGACCTGGTGTTATGCCTGTGAGCATCTTACCTGTGGGAAGACATTTACTGAGTAATTTGGAGCAACACCATTTACACACCATTTTGTGAATCTGTCATTACACGGAGGCAGTTTAGCTTCCTTTAGCTCGTCCTTTGTGTTCTCGTGGTCCAGGACCTAAACCAATCCAATCAATCTATTTTAGAAAGGACTGAAGTTTTACATTCCTCAGTGTGGAAGGCTACAGTACCAGAATGTCTTTGTGTAATCAAGGTGGCATTGTATTAAGTTTGAAGCCATGGAGTATACTCCATTGTTGTATCTTTATAACAAGCATAGAACAGTCTCTACTGGCTAATGTCTCCTGGCTAGCTATCTAGCTAACTAGCTATCTAGCTAATATTACATTGTTATTGCTGATCTGTGCACCACAGAACTTTTCCAATTCCCTCCTTTGTTGGTATATGACTGTTATAGACTGGTCAGATGTAGGGATGTATTTACTTTATACTAGCCCTAAGTGCATGAAATGAAAAGGAACAGAGGAAAGAAACCTAAACATGGAACTGGTTTCCAAGACAGCATGGTTAGTTGGGTCGTTACCTCACCTGCCAGTCCGTTCGCCGAGCAGCAGCCATGAGCCTCCGTGCCTTGTGGTTGTCTTCTGGTACGGTTTCTTTAGTTAATGGTTGGATCCTCATACATCAAAAAAATGTTGGGTAGTCAGTCGGTGACTCAATTACACATTGATGTCTCACACCTGCCAACCTTCATCCCTGAGCCCCGTTAAGTTACAGACACTACTCTCAGACTACTTGCGTTTTAGACTTCGGGATCAGAATGACCCCTACTCAATGAAAATTAGTTCAACAGTTAAAGGGGAAAAGAAGGAAAGCAAGAGGAATAATAACCCCTGTACTAACTGGCACGACTACGGATGAGGTGTGAGGGTTGTGAAGGATTGACCTATTTCATTGTGGAATATTTAAACCACAACCCTTTGTAACTCTGCTCTGAGGGGAGCTGTGATTGAGCCAGTCTCTCTCTCTATCTCTGCTCACTCTCTTGTTTCCAACTCAATGTGACTGAGGCCCTTCACACCTTCAGTTCACTTCACAGTCTCTCAGAGTCAATCATAAAGTTGCTGTCAAATTTCAGAACCGCTTTCCTTTTCTTAGCTGCCATCAGACGTTATTCCAGTGTCAAATCCATGCAACCTTCCTTCGCCCCATTCGCCTCCAGTATTCGTCAGTACTAGACTCCATAGGGGGATATTCCTGCACAGCTCATGACATCACTAACCCCTTAAAGTAATGCAGTCCTAATGGGATAGAGTCGCCTTAGATTCCCCTCTAATTTCTTTATCTTTCTTATTGTTCACAGTGTCTGATTTCACTTTAAGTCTCTCGATTAAATGTCATTCACAATTCAAGCCAGGCATCGCCACTAACATTGTGCACACAAGCAATATCAAAATCTCTGTGGGATCTGTTCTTCCTCCTGTGATTCTCTTTTTCGGGGCTCCGCTGTACTAGCGAGGACAGACACGGGAGGCGACAACTGGCAGTGACAGATATCAGTCGACTTAAACCCAAATAGGAAGCTAATAAAGGTGCTGACGTCAATGTCCAAGTTCAGAAGGCAGGGGTTGATTGAATTACTCAGGTTATTGTAAAAAAGAACTAACAAAGTACCTCTGTTCATCTGCACTGTTTTCTGTGATAATGATGGGCTTCGGGCTCTGACTCTGACACTGAGTTATTGGGATGCGAATATAAATGAGCCGAGCTGAGTGGGGTGTAAAGTCTAAATGAGCCAGGAGATGTCTTTGCAACAAGCTGTCAATGTGAATTCTTGGGATAACAGCGTTTGGGAAAAGTGCTGACATTTATTATCGGTTCATATTCAAAATTGTGTTTAAGCTCAGCTAAATGAATAACTGGGCTTTATTGCAGTGCGAGTTATTTGTCTTTCCTAAATGCCATGATATAAGAAATTGGTGGTTGCCTTTAGGGGTCCTGGTATTTTCTCTATTCGTTTTTTTTGTCTTAAATTTCTTTCAGTACCGCTATGAAACATTAGACCACACAGTCAAGAGCCCAACAGCAACATTTACTGGAAGTTGCTGCACATTTGAGTTAAGTTTGAGTCGTTTGGGAGAATCATTTTTTAAAAAGTGTGTAAGATGCAGAATATTAACTATTTCTCGTTGGCTTCTGGATCGAGTTTTGAAACTGTCTTGCGATATTTACTTGTGGTTTTACTATGTTGATCACTTGAGTTCAACAGCCTTGACCTTGAAACTAAAACATTCACAACTCAAGGTCCAGTCACCTGATGTTCAAAGTATCACACATCATCATCCAGCGAAATTTAAATATGGTTGTGTTTTCAGTTTTCCTGCTTGCTTTTTGTTCCACCATTTCCCTGCCTGGAGTCTGCATTGGTGTCCTTTTTTGCTACAACCATAACAACTGTAGGCTCAGTTAGCTGTGCAGCTAAAGGTTTGGACTGGGAGCTTGGGGACCAAAGGAGCCTGTATTTGAGCTTTGAGTAGCTTTGGATCTGGCCAGGCCCGAGCTATCTGGTTAGCATGCATCAAAACTGCTATTTATTCACATTCTGTTGATAATTTTGGTGAACTTTATCAACTAAATTGAATACATATTGCCCTTTAAGTCAAACGCATTTGATTTGATTTGATATTGCCCCTTTACTGTGTGTAACACCATTGTGGTTTGTTGTCAATCAAGATAAAGGCAGCTCCAAAATGTAAACCATAATAATTTCCTGACAAAATAAACATATTTACTCTATTTGCTTTTCTTTTGAAACAAGCAACAGGTGTCTTGGAAAGTGTAAATGACTTCTCAGACGATGCTGTTTACTCTGGAGCAAAGGATGAAAACAACATTGTTTCTGTGAGGCATATAAAATCCTCAAAGAACCTGACATCCCCTACAACAGGAACACAAATGCAAGCATTCAATTTCAGACAGGTTAAATTTTAAATCTTCACAGTGGGGGAAATTGCTCAGGGCTATACTGTCTACACAAAACTGCAGATTAATGCCTGCTGCTCGGAGCTTTGCGAAGGATTCAGTGGCCCATTACGGTTGCTTACAATTCTCTCTGAACGGACTGCCTTGATCTCCTTTCAACTTTATGTAACAGACAGGAAGCGGCTGATGCTGTTTTGTTAAGTAGAATGAGGCCTCGAGATTATAACACACTGGCGATGTAACACAGGTTTTGCTGGTGTTTGGAGACAGACAGAAGAAATCAATGAGCTTCTGCATGGCTTTTATTTCCCAAAGAGCCCAAGGTCTTTGCTTTTCAACTGCATGACATGAAGAGTTTCAAACCGGAAGTGTTGAATGATGACTCATGTTACTGATGATAAATTCAACTCGGAGAAAATGTCTCCCGATGCACACACATAAGAGTTTGTGTGCATTTACAGGAAGTACATTAACCTCCACTTATGGTCTGTTTATGGTACAGTGATGTGTTTTCCAAGTAAAGCACCACGAGCTAAAGTTAAAGTTGCAGACACTTAGAATGACGAGCTCATCCTGTCACTGGCAAAAACAAGCTCTTGAGAGGACGAATTTTTTACAGTCGTGTTGCCAAAAAGATTTACATTGCAGCCATGTCATGGCTGCCAGCTGAGGTGATCTACTGGACCAGTTACAAAACTTTTGGTAAGTAGGAGTCATTTACACGTCAAAACATGAAATGAGCAGGACTTAAAAACCCCTAGAATTTCCCTCTGAGCGTCATTTTCCCTGAGAGATTTCTGCCTTCCTCCCTGTGCATTACATCCAGACTCAATTCCCCCTTTTTCTTTTTGATCTTGTCATCACTTTCCTTTTTTCTCATGTGATTTTATTTAAAAAATAAAGGGAGCCCTAGCGTAATGTCGGCACCACTTCTTAGTCACTTTGCCATTGTCATTTTCGATTCACCATTCATAGGCATGTAATCCAGCATTTCTGTTTATAATTGAATCACATCTATATCAGCCTCACAATTACCTGTTCACTCTCCTGCAGAGTTCAGCTGTTAAGCTGTAAGGTTAATACTCAGAAATCAGAAATTCCTTTGTTAGTCCTGCAAACTGGGAAATTTGTGCATCACAGCAGCCCAAGGACAGTTGCAATATAACAATAAACAATAACGTGAACAGGTTGGACAGGCTGCATCTTTCAAACTCTACTTCTCTTTGTGGAAAACTACTGACACAGTGTGCAGCATTAAATCAGATGTCATTTATCTATCATTTATTGAAATAATGTGTGGTTGTTTGTCTGCACTGTATGAATCCAGCCATCGGAACAAATGTTGGCCATGAAGGCTTCTGGAAACTACAGATATTTTGAACCTTTACATTCTTCATGTGTCTTCAGGTAAAACTTGGAAATAAGTACGTTTCTTGATCTGTGCTTGTACGCTGGATAAATGCTCTGTCTGCCTGACAGAACTAAATAAATGTCAGCAGAGTGCTTCTGCACTTTCGCAGAGGAAATCCTTTAACAGAGGGGAAGTCACTAAGTGCATTGATGTCCGGAAAAACCCTTTGACAGCGCCAGTGAAGGACGGAATTTATTTTTTTAAGGTCTGGTCTAATCAATCAAAAATTCAGTGTAATTGCCTTGGTGAGCTGGCACTTTCAAGTAAGTGATTGCTGTAGGTGTTAATTTTCTGTATGTGCTGCCTCCCTTAAAATGTCATTGACGTCAATGGAGTAAAAAAAGGAACTAATGGCTGGCCTCAACAATTTCTCATGGAGCTTTTTTCTTCCTAGTCAGACACGATTTCACTGTGAACACATGCACAGTCCGACACATGTACTGTACAGCAGAGAAAGAGAGAGAGAGAGAGAGAGAGAGAGAGAGAGAGCAAAGCGAGTGGGTTAATTGCAACTATTAAACACAATGACATTATGAGCAGTTGAGCGGCTTGAGCTGAAACAGACGTTGTTGAACAGCAATGTTGAAAAGAGAAAGAATCAGAGTGTGAAAGACAAAGACAGTGAGACAAAGTGAAAGCAAGTGATTTAATAAAATGTCCAACGCAGGGGCAACCTTACACACAACAATATGCACAGCGCAGCAAGAGGTAATCAATGAAACTTACATAATGATATCGATAAAACTGCCTCAGTTAATCTGCAGGAAGTGGATCAAGAGCATTTTTCACACCCTCTCTAGTCATCTCCTGTGATTTGCTTGAATTTAATCTACAGTACACCACCTCTGTGGACACCAACATCACTCATCAAGAAAATAAAACATTTAATTCAACTGAATTTAAACGAGAGCACTGAAAGTGTCAATTATAGAAATATGCACAAGTGTCTTCAAAGCGTGCAGAAGAATAAGATTCTACATTCTCACAATAAGAATACCTTGTATTATCTTGGTGAATGCCTCACTGCACAATAAATGCCTGAAACACAGAATGAAGGTTTATTCAAAGAGTACAATAAATTGAATTTGAAAACTTCAGTTCTTGTAAAGCAATTTTCTCTTTGATAAAGACTAAGAGCCGCCATACACCTGAAAATGGCTCTAACATGCACCTGCACCAAGTACTTCACGCATCATCGCACTAAACTTTCGAGGAGTTGCAATGACTTTAAAGATCTGGGAAAACAGGAAGAGTAAATGGTGTTTACACAGCCAGTGTGTCTGTCCAAATGGTGGGGCAAGTCTCCTGAGAGCAAAGGATGTGTATGTGTGCTTGGTTCTCAGGCAGGTTGGGTAATCAGCACATGTCTGAGGCAAACGGATGGATTTTCAATTCTCACCTAATGGCATGGTACGTTTGCACTGGGAAACGACTATGTGAGGGTCAGGGAGGTTTATCCTTTCTGTCAATTTATTGTCATCAATGCAACTGACATCAGGCTCAGAACAGGTATTTGATTGTATGTTGTGTGATCCCATTCACACAGGAAAAACAGGAACATACATTCTGTGTTTAATGGTGGCCAAAAGCTCGAAAGTGGTAGGGGTAGACCCACATCTACTGGAGGAATAAATCACGTCAGAGCTCAGATCCGGAGCTGTTTACCAACAGTAGAAGAGCTCAAAGATGACCTGGATTCATCTTCACTCCTATTTATCAACCCGACTGTAGCAGCAATCTACATAGGTGACCTCCATTGTCTTTACGTACTGTTATGTTGACTGTCAACTAGAGCTTGAGGGGGAAATGTACTCATGAGCGAAATGTCACAGAGGAGAGGGGGGAAAGCAGTGAGAGAACCAGAGTCTGTGGAGAGTGCTGAACTCAGTGATTGACCTAAATTAAATTGTGGCTTTGCTAGCAAATTTACAGCTAACAAACAGGAAGAAAAAAAAATGTGTGCTATCAATCAGTTGCCTATATACATATCCAACAGATATGAAGCAACATCATTCATTTGGAATGACCTAACGAACGTGAGTCAAATATTCTGATTTGAACTCCTGAGGCTCTTTAGCTGTTAAATCATCTACTACAAACTAGACGATAACTTTGTCTGTCTCCTGTTTCTTTCTGGATGGGTCAGGTACACTGGTTTTATCAGAGCTGTCTGCAAAAACAGCTGTTTGCTGTGTATTAATGAGAGCTTTGAAAGTCAACCAAAACAGTAAAAGTAGCAGCTCATCAAATCAAAACTGTGTCAGAAAAATCAAACTGTCACAGAGACTGGATAGTAGTGTGATAATTGGCTGTGGGTTCATGACTTCAAGCACATCTCACAATACACATTGTCATTTGATCCAGGTTAGGTGGTTATAATTAACTACTACAATCCATGCAAAAGGTTGGCTTTGGATATCTTACAGAAAAGACAAAACAGACATAAAGCGTTATGGTGTGCAGATTTCAATGCTCACAGTACAATGTGTGTGTGTGCTATGTTATGCTAAAGCATCTAGGGGAAGGAGGGTTCTCAAAGTTGCTGCACCTTTATAACAGAGTGTGGGAGGAGGGAAGATTACCAAGTGCATGGAAAGAAGCAGTAGTGATTCTGATGAGAAAACCTGGTAAGGATCCATCTAAACCCACTAGTTACAGGCCAATAGCACTAACGTCAAATATATGCAAGATAATGGAAAGGATGATAACAGGAAGATTATCATATGAGATTGAGAAGAGAGGAATGCTGGCAAGTTATCAGAATGGTTTTAGGAAAGGAAGACACACCATGGACTCAGTGATAAGGCTAGAGACTGAAATAAGAAAGGCCCAGGCAAATAAAGAATCAGTAATTGCAGTGTTTTTTGACACAGAAAAAGCCTATGACATGATGTGGAAGGAAGGATTGTTAATCAAGCTGCACAAGATGGGTGTTGGTGGGAGAGTTTTTAATGGGATACAGGATTTTCTGTTTGGAAGAAAAATTCAAGTACGGATTGGATCAGACTTGTTAAATCAGTACACGGTTGGAGATGGCACACCTCAAGGTAGTGTGACAAGTCTGCTAATTTTCCTCATTATGATCAACGACGTCCTCTCTAAGGTACAAGTAGATATAGGTAGATCACTATTTGCGGATGATGGGGCCTTGTGGAAGGTACATAGAGCATGCAATCAGGAAAGTACAAGGAATGAAATGACAGGAATGATATTGCCAAAGAATCCGGAGTATTTGATATGAGGATAAGCCCTTCAGTAGTTTATCCGGTGGTGGCTCCATGGATGCTTGTGTGGCCCGATATAGACTGGTATTTGTTAGAGGTAAAAAGGAAAGAAAAAGATCAAATTGATTTGGTAAGTGCATTCAAATATCATGTTATGAAAGAATATAGTGATTTTACACAGGTTTATACTGACGAGGCATGGGGTGGCAATACCAGTAAAATGAATTGGAATCAATAGAAGAACATCCAATAAATTAGGGGTTTACACTGTGGAGATGTTGGCAGTATTGGTTGCACTACGGTGGGTGGAAAAAACAAAACAAGATAAG
>OMLP01019745.1:0-28917 GCA_900302685.1 Spondyliosoma cantharus
CACCACGCTCACGTCTCCGTCGAGTAAGGAGCTCTGGAGGCTGTCGTGGGAGTAGCCATTGAGACGCGGGGTAGTGGACAGCAAGTCTGGAATTTCGCCATCAAACTTCACTCGCTTGCTGGGAGCTTTGTCTTCGCAGTCAGGGGCGGCGTCGATTGGTTTGAGGGTGGGGGGCTCAGGGTCTGTTTCGGAGTGGATGAGGGGAGGGATGGAGTCTGAAAGCTCCAGTTTAGGAGGGAGAGACTTGTCTCCTGTTGGGGAGAGGAGAAAGTTTTATTCTTCAGCCATCATTAAAAGAGCACTACGAACTTTTGGGCGAGACATTTTAAAGGTGCAATATGTACGATTTTTAATGAAAGCATTAGCATTAACTCAAATTATCAGTGCTAATAGTTTTGACGTAATGAGGTCCGTGTTGCATGGGTATACTTTTTATTAATGCATTTTTCCTTTCACTCCATTTCCATCGCCTCATGGTGCCATAGAAATAAAGTATAATAGGTTCTGTTGTGAAGGATTAGCGATGCAAAAACGAGCATAATGAAATCTTTGGCATCCTCTTTTGGAAAAACAACGAACAAAAAGCTATTCATAAAAAGCACAAACATAAACAATATGACAAACTGCCAAAGACAAGATATATGACCTGCAGTACAACACTATTACCAACAGTAATGCGCTGCAGCACTCACACTTTGTGCTTGCTGACACAGCACATTATCATATGGCTTTTGGGTTTATCATAAAAGTAAAACAAGGCGCTGTTTAGCATAACACTGAGGCACTTCAATAAATAAAGAATGAGAGCAAAATTACTTTTTCCTTTCTTCCCTTTCTTTCTCCTCCCTCCCACCAGCTCATTATAAACGCTGTCTATTCAGGGATCAGTTCCACAGAGAGACATAAGAAACGCTGTTAGGACTCAACAGTAACACTTTCTCTTCCGCTGCTGGAGCACAACCATCATCGCCTCCATGTAATGCTCAACTTGTTCCTGTCCGCCACTGAGATTCTTGAATCGGGAGTTCACAAAGAGGTTTTCTGTGTCACTGAAAATGTGGAATAATTTTCAGTTGCATAAAAACTGTGTGAACTATCTACGAGAAGTTGCCTTGTTGAAAGCACATTTTTATAACAACTCTGTCTCTCGCAGTTAGAACCAAGTGCATCAGAATGAAATCCACGGCCCTGTTCACATCTGGAATCATCGCTCATGTGTCCTGGGCCACACAGGAGGACCGCCGAATGGGTTACGCTCTGTCGGACTTCCGCGAAGAGGTTTGTGAAAGCGCCGTCCGATTCACCTGACCATGGAACTAGTGACTGCAATATCCCCAGACAGGGAAAACTGAACAAACTTTGCAAACAGCTACGACAAATTCTGAATCATTTCCGCCTCCTTGTAAATTCAGCATTAAATGCAAAACATTAAGTTGTTTATGTCATTGTAAAAAGTGAAAAAAGTTTGTGCAGCACGGCTGTACAAGCCTGTCTGCTTCTGTGTCTAAAGTGCGTCACCTCCCAACATTCAGCAGCTGTTTGAACGCAATATTTCAACTGATTTCACCATTAACACTACTTTAACTTTTACATTAAGGCTACTTCTTTCTCTTGGTGCGAGAAGTCTCCTGGACTCCCTTACAAAAATGTCTTTCTTTATGTAAAAATAAGTTGTATCACTATGTTCTAGTGAAGACGTCTTCATCCTGAGAAGGTGCAATTATTTTACTATGCGTCCCATCAATGGCACCGATCACACTGTGTATACCTGCAATTTCCATGAATTTACCTTTGATTCTTTGTTGTTGGCGATTGTCTAAAGGAAACCGGATAAAATGACGGATTATATGGGGTCTACAGAGCGCGTTGATGGTTTGGTAGATTACTGATGGCTGTGATATCCCTAAATTATCCGCATTGCAGAGCTGCATTTTCCCCGTAGCCAAATACCGGAGTGTTGCCAAACATTTTAACTCCGACGTTATTGGATTGTTTTGGTTGGTTGGGGACGTTATTGCGTCCCTCACCAACTCAACCACAACTTCAATCCCTTCGCGGTTCATCCGATATCATTTTGATAATTCCCTGTCATTTAGCGTCTCCAAAACATTTGGTCGTGGATTGACTGCAGCCATTTTAGGACTTTTTGTGACTAGGTCTTAGCGAGTTAGGAGTCCTCTGGACTACTTCTAAGGTCTCCCAGACTTAGGTGCTACTTTTAGGCCTAAAATGTTTTGTGAATAACTCTTATTTTCAAAAATTAGGAGTCATAAAGTTACGACTGACACGGCCATTATTTTTAGGAGTTGCTCCTAAATTCGCCTGTTAGGAGCTACTTTTAGCCTTAAGATTCTTTGTGAATACGGGCCCTGATTTTTAGTCAATGACACCTATTAGACATTAACAAGTAATATTACCACCAATAATCCTGATAACATACAATGGTTTTATCAGTTAATGACACTTAAAATTTGGAGATTGAGATTTAATTGCCATTTAATAGCCTTTGAAGCAGAAAGATCAGAGTTCTGGGAGGTAATAAGTCTGAAACCAGGAACTATTGTAGTGCTGAAAACATCAAAGACAAATTATGTATGGAGAAGAGCATGTGACTTTGCTCTCAGAGGCCGTGTTTTGAGCTGCAGGCTAATCTCCGACCTTTGACCTGTGCTTCAGGATATTAAGGACATGTGATTCTCTTCTAGTCAAACACAACATACTCTTTCTAATAAATCCATACGTACCCTCATCGTCTGGAAAATGTCCGTTGGGCTGCGATGCCTCTTCTTTAGGTTTGCCCAGCTCTGCGTGGGAGGCAGCAGCTGATGAAGATGATGCCGATGTGGAGGCAGTCGTGGAGGACGAGGAGTGGTGGTGGTGGTGGTGGTGGTGGTGATGGTGGTGGTGGGAGGGGTGGACTCTCTTTAAGCTCATTTCATTGCGCACGTCGTTGATGGTCTTTTTGAGTAGCTTTAAGCGCTTGCTGCGGGAGGGGCTGGACTTCATGGCGCAGGTCAGGTCGAACTTCTCCAGGAGCTGCTGCAGCTGCTTGTCCGGAGAAAGATGCTGCCGATTGGCCGGCACAAGTAGGCGGTCGACTAAGGAAAGATTTAAAAAAATGATCAACACATTTTATTTTCAGCGGTGCGTCAGAGAGGCATGTGTCTTTGCTGCTACTCTTACCATCCTCCCAAGAAAACGTTGGCGCCAATTTGATTTCAGGAGCTTCTGACAGATGCATGCCGCTTTCCGTGTCAAAGCCAATTCTCTCCACATCCTTCCGAGCTTTTCTCAGCAGGGCCCCGCCCTGGTCTCGGAGGCGCACGGCGGCCCGGTAGAAATACGTGTCTTTTGAGTTATATTTCATGCAATTATCAACAATGAGGTTGAAGTCGCTCTCAAACTGCTCCAAGTTGTTGTAGCCCTGCGCGTCGATGCGCTGACGCATGGCGGAGAAGTCCATTGGGTGCTTGATGTGGTCGAGGTAGTCAGGCACCTACAGGAAACAGAAGTTATTAAGATTTTTATTTAACTTACTTAAAAAATATGAAGCAAATATCATTGTATGCCGCATGTTAATGCTGCAATATGTAAGAAGTGGCCACCTCTTGAATTAATACCCCATACATATGGGGGCAGCATATCATCAGAGTTACTGCTAACTGTAGCTGTCGTTAGCTCAGTTAGCCTGGCAGCTAGTGGTTTGGACTGGGAGCTCAGGGTGGTATTACAAGAATAAACTGGCTGCTGCTAGCCGGTTAGCATGCTAACGTCATCAAAATTCTTATTTCTTCACATTCTCTGATAACGTTGGTTAGTTTTTGAGAAATTTAAACTACAATTCTTACATGTTGCACCATTAACTTAAAGTCCTTAATCGAATAGCTCTCTTTTGGATAGAGCATCTCAAGTATTTCATGTCCGCAGAGGCTGGGCTATATGACCTACATGACAACAGCACCATCTGAAAAGGCTCTAAACAACTTCATCACAACATAGTATGACATCTTCATACGTAGAAACTAGAATGCAAATACAGACACATTTTTCTCATTTATACTGCACTCCAGAGTCAAAACCAAACGCCCAACGTGGGGCTCGAACCCACGACCCTGAGATTAAAAGTCTCATGCTCTACCGACTGAGCTAGCCGGGCATGCCCAGGAAGGATCTTTGCCCTCTACAGAAGTCTGCCTGTGCACCTTACTCTCTGGTTACACATTCATCTTACCAGGAAGTCACGTTGCTCAACCCTTGTAACAAAGGGGAAGGGGGGTTGATTTATACCCTGGTGTCACTGTGACCAGCACCTGTGACATGGACCAAGCGAGCAGTCGTCTGCTGGCTGTAGTCTTTGTGGTGTGTTCAAGTGCAACTTCTAACGGATGTGTGGTGATAGAAGAGAGAGCAAAGTGTGTAATTATTCTCTCCTAAGTCTATGAAGTAAAGCACGTATCTGGCAACCAACCAGACAAACAGGTCAAACAGACTATTGCTGTTAAAACACTACCGGCTGAGCTCAAATGAAAACCAGCAAATCCAGCTTGAAGGCTTATCAAACCGAAAGTTTCTATCTGCGTTTTCTTGGCTGCGCTTGTTTAACTTGTGAGCACGAAAAAAAAAGCAACACTGCAGTAGAGCCGGTAAGTTAGAAGGAAAGATTGATAATAGGTCGATGGTTTCAGTCAGTTTTCAAGCAGGTTACAGCTTCTTAATTGTGAGACCAACAACTAGCAGGTATGTTCTTTGCTGCTTTCTTGCTACTGAGTCTTTGGGTTTTGGATAGTTGTTTGGACAAAACAAGCAATTAAAAGATGTCACTTAGAGCTCAAGGAAATTGTGACTCAATCTTATAGACTAAACAAGATTAATTGAAGAAAATTTTCACCAGATTAATCTATAATGAAAATAATCATTAGTTGCAGCCCTATACTGAACCAAAAAAAAAACTCTATTATAAAATGCAATATTTACATTAAGTAAGTAGTATTGTTGGGTGAATTTCTGGCATCCAAATGAAACATTTTCTTCCTTCTTCCTTCATTCTTTGTGGATGAACTCAGCAACAGAACTTTAAAAGTATTAAGGTATCTACTGAAGTTCACCTCAGTGACGTCGACGGGCTGGGTGAAGATCTTGGCCTGGTCTTTAGCCTGGAGCTGGTCCAAGAGAGCTCGGAGCAAAATACTGAAGGGGGTCAACTGCATCTCCAGGAGGGTCTCCTGCTGTTTAATCTAAAACAAAAAAAAGGGCCAAGATGGGAGACACTATAAGATCAAATTGTTTCCTTTCTTTTACCTGTGTTATGTCAAAAGTCAAATCTGCACTCCTACCTCTTCCCTCTTGAGCTTCTCCCTCTTGCGGATGAGCTCCAGCAGCAGCCGGGCTCTCTCCAGGTCGTGTCGGAGGCGATGCCACTCCTTCAGCTGCTCCTTCAGTGCCCTGCTCTCCTCCTCGTTCTGCCTCTGGAGAAGACATAGAAAGACAAACACATTAAAGAGCAAAAACTGGTAGAAAATTATCCGACTTTCACAGTAGACAATAGTTTCTCATGAGACTAATTTTTCCTATACATCCTCAACAACTTTTACTAATTCAGGGCGCATCCACATTCAGCAGGAAGCTTGCTTGTATATACACAGCACTGTCAAAAACCTTGTTGACAGTAGTAATAACGGGATGAACAGTACACTAGGAAGAGCATTAAAGGCTTAACAAAAAGTGTTGAAAAGAACTTGCTGTATGAAAAGTATAACATTTTTTAAGTTAGGTAAAAGGCAAAATGAAGACTGAAAGCCTTCTGTGGTTGACTGACGGTTGAACAAACCGGCTGTGCATTCTTCTGAGACTGCAGGCTTGTCTGGAGGCGTCTGACGAGGGGAAGCCCGTTCCTGGATTGCCTCTTTAGCGTCCAATAATTTAGGACCAGCTCCACAAATGCTTTCTTCTTCTGGATCGACACCTGGTTCATGATCGTTTGTAACCTAGAGAAGTCGGCAAGACAGGTATTAGAAGGATATAGACAGAGAGAGACCAACAAGCAGCAGGGATGTTCTCTCAGAAAACAGACTACAGGAACACTGGCTGGTCACCTGTGGTGCTGGCTTTAAACTTCACAACCACAGACAAATGTTAACCAGCGTTGGACTACCACTCAACAAAACAGTGTTCAGGTAGGTCGCTCATACTTCCACCTGTGAAGGTATACATTCGCCAGATCCCAAGCTCAAATCCTGTAAACAGTCAATGTTTGCACATCAACAAACATAAGTCCTGTCAGCGTCTTGAGAAAGACAGGAGAGCCCTCCTCAACCACAGACCAGGGATCAATTCCACCCCAACAATGATTAAAACTCAGATATACCTGTGAGCAGGAAAAGTAGGCACAGTAGCAGGGGTTTCTTCTTCACTTTCAGGTTCAGGCTCAGGCTTCTTACTCTTACTCTTCTTCTTCTGCTTCCCTTTCGACTGTCCTTTCCCTTTGTCCACTTTCTTACATAGTCCATTTTTGGGTTTGGCATCATCGTAAATCGTGAGAGGCCTCCTTACGCACCCGTTAGGCGTGTGAGCTCCACAGTAGGCCGTCTTTTTCACAGAGAACGCGGGCTCCCCCGTTTCTGTCACCTCCTTGATCGGCTCCATCTTCATAAAGAGGCCAGCCTTTTGGCCGCAGCTCACGTGGAAGGCGGTGTAACAGTTGGCTTTGTGGCACTGGATACACGCGCCGACACCTCTCTCTTTGCAGAGGTAGCAGGTGAGCTTCCAGCGGGCTGGCGGAATGTGGTTGACCCCGTCGATGGGCTCGATGAAGGTGGTGTTGGAGAAGCCGACCTCGGGGACCCAGAGGGCGCACACGACGTGGCCCCAGCGGTCGTCGTCAGTCCTTTTCACCGCTCCGCCCTTGTTAGGACAGAGTATGCAGTCTGCGGGCTGGGTGGATGCCTGGAGGCAGTGTCTGCAGAGCCACTGGCCCTCAGGAATGTAGGGCACACCGTAACATTCCTGGTGCACGGCCACGTTGCAGATGTCGCAAAACAGGATGGCGTTGCTGTTGTGACACTCTCCGTCCATGCAGATGCAGCAGACGGCGTCCTCATCGATGGGGGCGTGCTTTTCACTGCACTGGTCCAGACTCTCCAGGTGCAGCTCTTTCTCAAAGCGGTCAACTAGGAACTCGAAGACATTGTGAGAGACCTGACTGACCCCCTCGCCTTTCCGCTTTTCATTGACCAAATCCAGCCAGGCATAGTCTTCCTCGTCCATGTCGTACTCCGTCTCCTCATCCAGCTCTTCCTCCGTCTTCTCCGTGAATTTAAAAAAGGCTGCTGAACGCTTAGGAACTGCTGGAAGATTATATTCCACTGTTCGAAATTTAGGCTCTGGAAGCTTTGGTCCGGCGTTCACACCAGCATTATGTCCTCCACCCTCTCCAGGAGCAGTGATGCCCAGCGCTGCGTTCCTCTTCTCCTGGTTGTTTTTTAACCGGACCGACCTCAGGAGGACCTGCTGCTGCGGTTTCTCAGCATTCTCCTTATTGCTGGTGCACTCCATCATCTCCTGCACCATGGGGTCATCGTCCGACATGACGTCCAGCTTGTCATATATGCTGATCCGGTGGACGCGGCCATCGATATCGAACTCCACCATGCGCTGCGCCTGGGCGTAAGTCAAGATCTGCTTGTTGGGGGAAGGCTTGATGGGAGACGGGGGCCTCTGCGGCACCGAAGGCCGGTGCTGCCGAGCTTTCTTCTTCATCTTGCCGCTCCGTGTTGCTGTGGAGATGCAGAAAGGGAAAGAAAAAGTTGGAGAAAGTGAATGCCTTCTACTAGAGTAGCTGCCGTTCAGGGGTCACAGACCAGGATAATTTACTGAAACAGTTAGGGCTGCAACTAACAATTATTTCCTTGATTCATTGATTCGTTTTTGGGTCTATAGAGTGTCAGAAAATTGTGAAAAATGCTGATCAGTGTTACCCAAAGCACAAGATGGTGACCACAACCCAAAGATACTCAGTTTACTGGAGTAAAGGAACCAGAAAATGCCACATTTAAGAAGCTGGAATCTGAGAAATTCTTCTTAAACAAATTTACCTCGACCTCAAATGGTTGTCGATTAACTTCATAGTTGAAAACTAATCGATCAAACAATCAATCAGCGCAGCTCTAGATACTGTATCCTGTAGTGTAATCCACACTTACTCATGACTGACACTGTACAAAACATTATAGGAGCCATATAATTGACAAAGCATCAATTACTTTCTTGAACAGCGGGGGTTAGTTTATCAAATGATATGCAACCCGCAAGTAAGATAATAGTATAGTACTGACATCCGTTACAGCTGATGCTGTGATAACGTAGTGTATCTGCTATACCTTTAGAAATAAGGTATTTTACTTTAATGCACCAAGAGACAGAAAAAAACATTGTGATTTGAATTTATTATATTTAAAAGGAGCACTATATACTTTTGAGGAATACATTTTAATTAGAAGAGAAATATCTTGATTGACTGATATTTTCAAGTGCCTAAACACACAATCTCATACTGTTATACTTTGTTTTTAAATTTGGCGGACACTGACACTTCTCTAGCTTCAAACTGGATTTTCCTCTGAGAACACCGCGTTTATTTAGTTATGGACAACATATATATTTCTGAGTTTGTGTCATTACCTGATTAATATTGTAAATATAAACATTCCGAGTTTGATTTCTTCTCCAAAACTACACAGCGCCCCTTTAACAGCAGCTATAAACTGGTGCTATGATAAGGTATCCGCTTTAGACCTAAGGTATTTAAATTCAACCCAATGTTTATCTGCACCAAGTGACAGAAAGAGTTTAACACTGTGTGACCCGAATGCATTATGTCAGAGTTAGCCAGCTGATGAAGAGAGCAAAAGGATGGGGTGACTTTCACTGATGTTGCTGCCTCAAGCTAACTTCCAGTGACTTTGTGAGTGTGTTGTGATGTGGTACGTTACAGTTTTGTCAATGAGCTGGGGCATTTAAATGCGGTGGGAGGCGGTCACACACGGCGCTTTCAACATGACTGCGCAGGAGTTAGCCCTCGGCCGTTTGGTGCAGAGGTGCAACTGCCGTTTAACCAACCAACCGACAGTCCAAGTGGCAAAGTTGCTAACAATAACATTAGCTAGTTAGCCAGCCAGCTAGCTAACCAACTAGCCAACAGAGCTAGCCACCCCCCTTAACGGTGCAAATGGCGTCAAGCAAAACAAGAGCTCTTTAAAAAAAACAACAACGTCTGTCAATTCAGACCCAGTGTGTAGCACTGAACGCGCATTTTGCAGACGCATTACATGCCTTCTCACGGCCAAAGAATAAAACACAAGAATGCATGAAAAAAACAAACGCACATACCTCGGATTCACGAACAGTTTTGCTAGCTGAGGAAGACGGTAGCTAGCCCGCAGCCTTACAAAGCAATGGCGACACGGCCTGCTAAGTGGCTCTAATTCCGTACACAGTGTTCTCATCCAACGGGCGTTACTGGGGTCTTTTCAGATACTAATGAAAAAGATGAAGAGGCCTGCTTGGTGCCTGTGAGGTCTCGATGTGAAATCCCACACAGAACACAGTATCGTTTGCTTTTGTGGACCATTCATAGGTTAGAGTCGCTCGCTAGCCACAGTCGACCAGGAGCAAAAAGCAGCAGCAGCAGCAGCAGCAGCAGCAACAGCACTACGAACGGGCTCATCCCCCAACACAACAATGCGTTTCGCCAGACAACTCCCACCCGTACGCACTACTCTACGTGTGACGCTGGAGGTCATGTTGGTGGTGAGTCGTAGATTTCACACAAAAGCCCATCTGTCACACAATCAATGCATTGCCATTTTTTTTTTTTACTCAATCCCTACTAGCAGTACGCTAGACACAAAGCTCCGAACAAAGCGCGAACCGGGGCACTGTCTGAGGGGACGGCGCGTCTTGTTTTGGCTCTCCGGGACCGAGGGGGGTGTGTAGTCACAATCGACGGCTATGACTTTCAGATCGGTGTGCCTTGTGTGTCATGGTCCGGGCTATTGATTCAGCATTTCTCCTCTAGTCACAGAGGACACACGGGCCAGGACAACAGCAAACCACTGTTAAATGCCCCACCCTGGTGACCGGTTCGCCCCAGATCGCATCCTTGAGGTGAAGAAAAAAAGCAACCCCCGTCGGTTTACAAGAGTTTTAATGTCGTGTTGACAAAACCATCAATGTATATAATTAGATTATTATGTGAAATGAGCGCTGTGGCCCCAAACCGTGAACGCAACACGGAGCAGAAGTCGTGTGTTAAATTGAGGAGTAATTATGTCGTAGTAACAAGCTGTCGAACTTTGTTCGATTAATTAAACGAACCGCCGTCAGTGGTTGTTTAAAGGTTACGTCTGAAGCCGAAGAAGTTCGGCTAATATTCAAACTGGATCAACCATTGACGGAAATTAAAACTATATTATTATTTTTATTATTAATATGATTATTATGGAGTATTATATTACAGTAAAAAGTTACTTTTATAATGAAAATGTACCCCGCAAAAAATATTGCTACTGTTATTTACGCGTATTATAAATAAATAAATATGTCACAACAGACCTCTCAACTGTCATTTTAATTATAAGTCGTCCATGGCTGATTTTGACGAGTGAAAAATAAACGTGTTATGTGACATACTGCTGTTGCCCCCTGCGCCCGGTGACATCATTAAAACATGTTCCTTCCGTCCGACGCTGTGTGGAGCTGCTCCGGCCGAACGTGAACTGCTAGCTAACCAGGAGACAAAAGCAACAAAGTGAACCCCCCTCCGGATCAATCAAATGTGTCATATTTAACTGTTTAGGAGCCGAAACCTTGTGTCCCGCAACGCCACACTTCACAGTAAGTATCCCGAGCACATGTACGCGTTCGATGAGAGGTTTAATTCGGCCGGGGACGTCGTGGCGAGCCCCGGTCTGATTCGGATCCCGTGTGGTTCGTGTGTTGCCACGGCTGGGTTCTGCCTCGCCAGGTTAGCTTGTATGTCCTGTGTGTGTGTGGCCTAGCTGGCAGCTAACCAGCTAGCAGTCGTGGTGCGGTCCGAGCTTTCACCGAACGCTTCTCCCCAGGCCACCAGCACGTTAATGGGATAGTTGTGGAAGTTTCATTGCGTCGAATATTTGTGCCACGAGCCCATGTGACAGCAGTGTTGACCCTATGTGTTGTTTTTGTGTGTTTATTAGCCTTGTGGCTAACCCAGTTAGCACCAGGATAGCCACCGTGGTGTTTACTGATGGTGTAGCCTAACTGGCCGAATTTTTTAATTACAGCGTTAAATATTGACCAGCACGAGGGTCGCACAAGTTACAGGGTTTGTGTTAGCTGCTGTTCAACGAAGGTGAACCGAAAGCTGGGTGTGTGGGTAACCATTTACAAGTTGCTGTGTTGTGTGAAGACGAAGGCTAGTCAGCGTTGGCAGATATCTGCTGTCCTCTCTCATCTTCCTGACTAGCACTTGAGCCAAACCCGGAAAAACTGTCTGTCACTGCTCACTTAGGAAATGAATTACTTTTGCTTGTTCTTTTTGAAACGGAATCACGTATTAATAATCAGGTATACCGTTTGTTATCCTTGTCACAATCATCAGGTTAGATTAAGATGAATCAACGATACCTTTTTACCAACATTTATTACAGGTTGATTCAAGTTAGTCTGGATTTAAGGGATCATATTTACTTGGGCAAATGTTGTTGGAGCTTAACGTTTTGTGTCTTGCACGCACTGTATTTTGCAATGTGAAGCCTTTAGGGCTCGTTTGTATTGTTTGTTCATGTATTGTAAATATACGATTATGTAGTTTATTCTCAGTGTTTTTTTTTTCTTACTTTTTTATGTTGTGTATATACAATATGCTAGAACTTGGTCACATTGGTCCCGGTAACACAATACTTACTGATATAAGGGAACTAGCTGTTGTTAACAGACCCCATTTGACCTCATCCTACAGTTAAGGATTTTAAAATTATATATATTTTTTCAAACAAATTACACACCAGTCCAGCCAGTTACCAGTTTATCATCTAAACTGATGCATTCAAATGCATTTAAAAACACTCCTTTCATGAAAATAATGTGCCGTTTTATCTCTAAACATTTGTTATTTGTCGAGTAGTTGATATAATCTAACGTAACAGTCATTCGGATGTTGTAAACTGTAGAGCTGTTTAACTATTACACTATATTGAGAGGTGTTTTTGATATTCTGACAACCCTATTCATATTACCAAGGCTGGCTTGGATATTCTCTGAGAGGGTTTCAACAAAAGTTGAATATTGTAACCTTAAAGGTGCACTATGTAGTTTTGGGGAATCATTTTTTAATCAGGGGCATAAGATCTTCATTTACTGAATTTTTTATTATTATTATCCCAAAACAAACTATTAAAACAAATTCTCTTAATTTTCACAACTGGATAAACTGAATATGTAGCTTCAGATAGTGTTTTGAGGACCTTTTTTTCCTCTGAGAACAGTTTGTTTATTCGGTTATAAAAAAAAATAATATTTCTGGGGTTAGTATTATTACCCCATGTATATTGTTAATATGACAATTATGATATTTTTTCTCGATCTATACAGTGCTCCTTCTATTAAGGTATTGTGTATTGCAGGGCTGTTGTATTGGACTGCATTAGCTTTAGCTAAGTGGAGATATCAAAGTGGCATCTGAATGTATGTGTTCTGGCACATTTCACCATGTGTACTGATCACACTCATGCATGTAAATCTACCTGTTTTATGACAGGATAATTTTAACTGTGTGGTGCTGATAAAGAATTGATGGTCTAACAATGTCGCGGCAGAAATGGTAAACTGGGTGTCCCTGAAAACATGAGTCATGCGACTAAGTGAACTACCCTGAGATGTTTTCAGTCATTAGTTCCTCTATATTTACCAGTCAGTGTTGCAGTGTGGTTGACATATTTCAGTGTGATAAAGCACCTTTTATACATGGATCCACATTCAGTTTACTCTACATTTAAGCACCATGTTTGTAGAGTTGTAGGACATTTTCAGTTGTTTATAGATCTACTGTACCATGGTCAGTTATACATGATCAAATGTGAGGGGGAAAAAAAGGCATTGGTCCTACAGAACAACTCCCAAAAACTGAAAACTTAACATTTCTTATCAACAGTTTGACTATATGAATATTTCTTCGGTAAGCTTTACTATACACTGATCAGCCACATCATTAAATCCACTAGTAAGGTATATGACATTGATCATCTCGTTACAATGCAATGTTCTGCTGGGAAACCTGCCTTCATGGTAATGCCACTCCCTGATGGCAGTGGTCCTCCAAACAGGAAAGTGTGCCCTGCTGCACCTCTGAATACTGCCCAAGAATGGCTCAGGGAATGTGACAAAGAGCTCAAGGTGTTGACCCCGTATTCCCCAGATCCCAATCTGATCGAGCACCTGTGGGACGTGTCGAAACAAGTCCAATCCATGGAGGCCATCCCCCAACCCACGGGACCCAAACGATCCACTAATAGCAGACACTATAAGACAACCTCAAAAGTCTTCTGTCCATGCCCTGACGGGTCAGAAACCTGCAGAATATAAAGCAGGCGATTTTAATAATGTGGCTGATCAGTAGTGAGCAAGTGTATTCAGTTTGTGGGAATGAGAACAGGGGATTATGATTCAGAAAGCTGACTAAATCAAACAGTTCTATGGAAGAAGCTAGGAGAAGTGTTAGATGATTACAGTTTCCCAGGCTGCTGCTTGCATAGGTAAGCTGTGGACCATGAATGAAGGACCTGAAGTCCAGGCTGATCTTGCATATGTAAATGAGACAGATAAGAAACTGTAGAGAAACAAATAGAAACAAAAATTAAAATTGTCTTTGGGTGGAGCTTGCAATTTGCAATTTCAAGCATTTCCGTGTCTATTACCACAGAGTTGTATTCAAATGAAAATCAAAGTGGTCAACAAGGGAAGAGTTTTGTGAAGTTTGATAGGAGACAGTTGTGACTTTAACATCAACATACATTTACACACTAAACCTTGTGTAAAGAGCCTGGTCAATTTGTTTTAGAAAATTAAAATATGAATGTAATTTACAAGACATCTGTCATAATAGAATATCTACACTGATCAGCCGCAACTTTGAAACCACCAACTTAATATTGCGAGGGTTCCCCTTGTACAACCAAAATAGATCTGACCCATCAAGGCATGGTCATAAGACCTCTGGCGGTGTCCTGTGGTGTCTGGCACCAGGAAGTTTGTAGTGGTCCTGTATGTCTGGGGGTTCTGGCATGTCCCACGGATGCTTGATCGAATTGGGGTCTGGGGAATTTGGAGGCCAGGTTGACACCTTAAGCTCTTTTTCACGTCCATCAAGCCGTTCCTGAAAAGTTTTTGTTGTATGGAAGGGCTCATTGTCCTGCTGGGGTGGGGGGGCGAACTTTGGTCCACAGTGTTTGGATGTCCACAAAAATGCCAGGACCCAAATTACCCAACAGAACATTGCAATATTATAAGATCGATGTTACTCAAATCACCTGCCAGTGGTTTTAAAGTTGTGGCTGATCTGTGTATTTTACCTGTGTCATTTCTTGAGAATACACTTTTTAATCTGTTTTCTCTCTCCCTCTCCCACTCTCTAGGTTGTGTGCAGAGTGGTGGAAATACTTCAGTCATAAATGGAGAAGGACAAGCAGGCAGCCTGTGTCCCAGACAGCCACACACTCATTACAACACCCGCTTGAGAACTGCAGTATCGATGCCTACACCTGAATTGCATCTGACAACACAGACCTGACGATTCTACAGAAACCCTTGGGCTGCTGCCATGGATGGGGAGGAAGATGTCCCTCACATGAGTGAGGATATGGTCAGTGAACCTAATGGCTCCATAGAAAGTAAAAAGAGAGAGGCAAAAGGGACCTGCCTGAAAATTGAGGGCCAGGATGGCTATGTGTTCAAATCCTACAGCATTAATCCTCATGAGACTGCGGATGCAAAGTCACCTGCTTGCTCCTCAATAACACTGGATAAAGACTCTCCCCCTTCTTTTCATTTATCTTCTCAGGACAACAAAGAGCTGGAGTCAGACCAAGCAAGTGAGACTGATCCATTATCTCCCACTCTGTCAAACAAATGCCTAAACACTGATACCGAGGAAAATATGGAGAGTGAAAAGTATGAAAATGGCAATGAAGAAAGTCAACATATCAAAGAGGAGACTGAGGACGGCAATGGTATGGAGGAGGACACCCAGGATGATGAAAGGCTCGCATTTGGTAGCTCAATTGGCCCATTTGTAACTAGAGATGGCGATGACTATAGCAATTTATTAAGTGGATACACAAGCACCCTTTATGATGTTGCCATGGATGCTGTCACTCAGAGTCTTTTGTCATCTATGAGGAGTAATGCCAACCCGAGGAAAAAATCTCCTGCATGGAACCATTTCTGTATATCACCACGAGACAGTACCAAAGCAATCTGTTTATACTGCATGAAAGAGTTCAGTCGGGGGAAGAATGAGAAAGACCTCAGCACAAGTTGTCTAATGAGGCACGTACGAAGGGCTCACCCCACTGTGCTTTTACCAGACGGAGTAGACACATCCTCAAATCTGACTGGCTCGCTTCCCTCATCTTTTATACCTCCCTTCCCAAACTCACCAAAAAATGGAGACTTGACAAATAGCATTATTTCTTCTGCCTCAAAGAACACTTCACCGTCCACCTCCTCAGCTGAAAACTCAGACCTGTCATCCAAAGAAGTGTTGCCCAAAGTCGAACCAAAACTAGAACCATATGCCAACACTGACACTGTTTGCAGCATGTTCTCATCCTCACATTCCAGTGAAAACAACCTTGAAGACATGTCCGACGGAGTGCCCGAGCGCCTTCCTGGGACACCTAAAGGCTCGAGTTCCCGTCGAAGATCAGCTGTATGGAAACACTTCTACCTGTCGCCTGCTGACAATTCCAAAGCAGTATGTATTCATTGCATGAATGAATTCAGTAGGGGTAAAAATGGGAAGGATTTAGGGACAAGCTGTCTTATCCGTCATATGTGGAGGGCCCACAAAGAGGTTGTCATTGAGGAAAATGGACTGGGCAACCACATTCCCCCACCCTACACAAACCCGCCCTCTCTACTCTCCCGCACACAACTACAGGATCCACTGGAAATCAAAAAAGAATCACCCCTTCTTCCATCCTCACCAGAAACCATATCAGATGAATTACCCCAAAGCATAGTGGAAAACATGGATATAAAAGAGGAATCTGAAGAGGTCTTGCATCTCTCAGGACAGGAGTCCTCTCTCAATCTGTCCTTCAAAATTCAGGGGGAGGATACACCCTTAACTTCCTCACCTTGCGACCTCTCTGAGGGCCCCAGCCTCAATCAGGATCATTCAGTTTTCCAGCAAAACAAGAAGATAATGAAACGGGTGAAATCTGAAGTGTGGCATCATTTCATAGTGTCACCAGTTGACCAGTTAAAAGCACTGTGCCGTTATTGTCCATGCGTCATCAGCCGGGGGAAACGGGGCGACTTTGGTACAAGCTGTCTGATGAGGCATCTTATGAGACGCCACCCAGACGTCCTCAAAAACCAAAAAAGCACAGATGAGAAGGAATCCTCCCCTCATCCCTTTGTCAATCTCACAGCAACGGATGCAGTTTCAACCAAAGAAACTGAGAGCCCTGCAAGTGAGAAAAAGCCACAACCCCTGCCCGTTTTCAGCAAAAAGACATCAAAACTGTGGAACCATTTCTCCATTTCACCTGCTGATCCCACAAAGGTGGTTTGTTTGCACTGTAGCCGCACAATTAGCAGGGGCAAAAAGACTACAAACCTCGGCACAAGCTGCCTCTTCAGGCACATGCAGAGGTTTCATGGACATGTTCTAGAAAGCAACAATACTATCTCAGGTGATGTGCCGTCTGCTGAAATTCACGTTAAACAAGAGCTCATGGACACTTCTGTTTATGAAACAGAACAGACTCGTGAGAAGTTTGATGAACACCACCCGGTTGCCAAAAAAATCACCAAACTTGTCGCTGAACTGCTCGCACTGGATCTTCAGCCATCAGCTATGGTGGAGAATGCTGGACTGAACAGACTACTTGAGTACCTCCAGCCTCAGTATTCTCTACCACCTTCTTCTTACTTTACCAGCACTGCCATACCAGATATGTACGAAAGGGTGAAGGACGTTGTGCTGACCCACCTGAAAGAGGCTGAAGGTGGTGTTGTCCACTTCACGACTAGTATTTGGGTCAGTAGCCAGACAAGAGAATACCTGACCCTCAGTGCCCACTGGGCAACATACGAGTCAAGTGTCAGACCCCAGGGTCAGGACTTTCACTGCTCCGCTCTCCTAAGTGTCTCACAGATAGACTGTGATCACGATGTGCATGACATCCCAAAGCAGCTCGAGTATCTGTGGGATTCTTGGATCACCTCATCAGGGCTGAAAAAGGGGTTCACTGTAACCGATAACAACACCATCAGAAACACTTTGGAGGACCATGGCCATGTCACCATGCAGTGTTTTGGACACACTATAGACCTCATTGTGAGTGAAGCCATAAAAAGCCAGAGAATGGTTCAGAACCTTCTGAGTATTGCACGAAAGATCTGTGAACGCGTGCATCGCTCAGCAAAGGCCAAGGAGAAGCTGGCTGAGCTCCAGAGGGCCCACGAGCTGCCAGAGAACCAACTGATTCAGGACGTTCCTTCAAAATGGAGGACTTCCTTTACCATGCTGGAGCGGCTGGTGGAACAGAAGAAAGCCATCGACGAGATGTCGATCGAGTGCAATTTCAGGGAAATTATCAGCTGTGATCAGTGGGAGGTCATGCTATCGGTCTGCAATGCACTGAAACCTTTTGAGGTCGCCTACAGGGAGATGAGCAACCGCACTGCCACTCTGGGACAAGTCATACCACTAATTCACATCCTCAATCGAAAGATAGACCTGCTGTTTGATGAAACTGTGGGCATAGACAACATGCTCAAGTCTCTAAAGGAAGCCATCGTGAGCAGAATGTCTGCAACTCTGCATGACCCACGATACACCTGGGCGACCATGCTGGACCCACGATACAAGACTTCATTGTTCACAGAGGAAGAAGCTGAGCAATGTAAACAAGATCTAATCCACGAGCTTGACTTGTCCTCTTCTACCTCAGCAGCAGTTAAGTCTCTGCTGCCCAATGGCTGCAGTGAGGCCCCTGTTTCATCCGACACCTCCGACTCAAAGGACAACCTTTGGTCCCTAATGGTCGACATCCGACAAAAGATCAAACACGAGGAGAAGCCAAAGTCCTCAGAGCTGGCAGTGCTGGAGTACCTTGAGGAAGACATACTTGATCAAAGCTGTGACCCCCTCGACTATTGGAACCTGAAAAAGTTCCTGTGGCCTGAACTTGCCAAAGTAGCCGCCCGTTACGTGGGCTGCCCTCCCAGCATCGTCCCAGCAGAGACACTGTTCAGCACAGCTAGTGTCAACTGTACTCTAAATCAGCCCAGACCTCTACTGGAGAACATGGAGGGTCTGCTGTTCCTCAAGGTCAACCTCCCTTTGATTTATTTTCAGTACTGATTATCGCTGACCATTAACTTGAAAACCCTTTATCAAGGACCAAGTTGCGTAGCTGTGAAATGGGGGTTTTTCTGTTGGGCAAAATGTAAAATATCAATTTATACACTGATTGATTCTCAATGCAAAGGCCAGATTTGAGGGTTTTATTGTATTATGTGTACTACTGTTAAACACTTTGGAGCTGTTGTGATGAAAAGTCTCAGTCAAAAGTGTATCAGGGAGGGAGGGTTTTTCTAGCTGTAGGGGTTGGTGATAATGTGTTTGCTTGTAAATCGATGTTTTTTTTGTTTCCCGCGTCTACTCTCTTCTTGTGCCTTATCCAAAACTACTTCAGGTCAAAATGCTGTAAATATTTTGTTAAATTGCTCAGATCACTTCAGGATGCTTTTTTTTTTTTTTATATATGATTTATGTGTTAAAGGTAGATGCAGAGTTGTTTTCTGGATGAAAACATGGCCCAAAAATAAATGCTGTGACTGAAAGATGTTTTTAAGTTAATGTTATTTAATTTTCATTGTGAATTTGTGGCTCATGGTACTGTCATTTAGAAATAGACCTGTTTTTTTTAACTCGCTTAAATGTTTTTAATAAGAGTATGTATAATATTGCTGTATTTTCAGAATAAGCAGTTTGTTTGGAATATACAATTTGTCTCTTAAGCACAATTTAAGTTTATGTCCAGGGGATTAAATTATGGGTTTATTATTGAGTAAAACAATGTACTGTACATTTTTATATTAAATGACTTCTGAACCTAATTTGATAAATGTTTTAGCATTGAGACTGGAACCATGCAAATTTTGTGGTCATTTGTAAATAAAGGTTTTCCTTATGCAATATCGCAGGTATTGAGGCGTTTTCATTGGTTATGGAGGTTTTAATGTTCAGACGAGTTTACAGAGTAGTGTGCGTGACTTGAGAAACAAACATGCAATTCAGGAATCTGGATTCTTTCACTCATTTTCAGCTTTATTAATCTATAAAATCCATCTACAAAATATATCACATCCTGAGGTAAAAAAAAAAAAAATACAAATCTGTCTGGAGAAGATGAAAAAAATCCTGCACTTGTCTGCAAGAAGACATTTAATTATTCCCTTGCTTTTAAGGGGAAACAATCCATTACTCCTTAGCATGACAAGAGAACCATTTTAAATAGCAGAAAAGATTTGACGGTTCAATAAAACAATTTCTTCTTGGATAGCACATAAGCAGTCTTACTGCAGACAAATGTGACGGATGATAGATTTGTTGTTCTCTTCGCAGTACCCTTCACTTGTTTTGGTCACCTTTGGTCTATTTTTCTTGGTCACTCCGTAATCCAACGCATCATTCCTGTTAAAGTCCCTCTTTTTGTTGCCTGCTCGCAGTCTTTCTCTCCATTAGCACTGTTTTTCTGTCCAAACGCACACTGAGAGGAGGGAAGTGATGCATTTTGAAGGCAATGTTGCTGTAACCTTCTATGAAGGCCAGAGGCTGATGAGTGTGCTGAAGTAGCCGTATCTTGGTGGTGTTGGCCTCCATCAGTAGGTGCGAGTACATTCTGATCTCGGGATTTGTAAGGCTCAGGTCCTCACGTTTGTCATATCTGTTAAAAATATGAAAGTGATGGCATTACAGAAGTGATAACTGGCTTTTGGCAATGTTTGAAGTTTGAAAATTATACTAACCTCCAGTTTCTGTTCTGCTCCAGGAAGCGAGAAACTCCAGTTTCAGCAGCATAAGTGTCGATGTGAACAAACACATCTGAGGAGAAAAAGGCATTGTTCAAGTGAAAACGTTTTGAATGACTGAGTATATAAGTATAGCATTTTGTACGATTACTGAAAACGTGAGCCAAGTACAATTATTATAACATGGTTTGTGTGCATGCTCAAAGTTTTAAATTATTTTAGATTCTTACATTAAGTATAAAACATCAAAACTAAAAGACAATCTAAGAGTTAAACCGAAAATCGCATACTACATGCACATATTGCTCTTAAAGTTGGCAGGGAATTAATAGTGGGTCTGACTTCTTGTTAAAGAACAAAACAAATATTAGCTGAAATTGATTCCAACCTGCTGTGACTGGCACCAGCCTGTGTAGTTCCTGCAGCCCTCGGCCCCCTGGGTAGTTGTGGTGGGAAACATATAGGCAGATACTGGAGTACGCTGCATTGATCAACAGCTGGCCAACCACAACTGCAGAGCCCAGTTTATACATCCAGGATTTCTGGTAGTTGCACAAACTAAAGCACAAGGGAAGGAGAAAGTGAACAATAGCTTTTGCCATCTTTAAAATGATTTCTGTTCTCTGAAACTCATATTAGTGTTATTTTCTGCCCCGAGTTTTGAATCTGAGCATTGGGCTAATTTGTTTCGACTCACATGAAAGAACAGCCTCGCGCAGCCACCAAGCTGAGCACCGGGAAAGTGTACATGATGAAGCGCATCTCCTTGTGGGGCAGCAGCGAGTAGAGGAGGATGAAACCCACGGTGGGTAGCAGCAGCAGCCTCATCCGCCTGTCAAGGAGGCCGAGGGGTACGAAGAGCAGCGTGCAGCCCAGAGCACGGGGCACCGCGGAGTAAAAATACCACAGAAAGGGAGAAGTTTACTGGGGAGATAGAGTCAAGGAGAACTGGGGGTGGGATCATCCTTTATGGTTTTTAGTGACAGTAAATTGACAAAAAGTTTAAATGAAATGTACTCTTGCAAATTAAAGGATATTCCCCAGTTGGAACTTTTGTTGAGAATAGTGTTGTACCACAAAACCTGACCTTCGGGCCACAACAACTTCCTCCAAAAGATGGTGTCGACTGCCACCGTCAGAGCTGTAAAAAACAAAGGAAATTAAAAAACTGTTTGGGTAATTTATTTTAATATTCACACACTGTACATTCACTACTCACCCAGTGACAGGATCCCTGCAGGAACAGCGTAGGAAAGCAGCTGCAGCAGTCCCAGCTTCCTGCTCAACAGTGATATCAGTAACATGAGTCCCATTAAGATGCAGAGCTCTGACCGGAACACGATGATGACAAAAGCGGAGAGGCTTATGAACCGGCCGTACTTCTGAGCCATCCAGGACGTGAACGCGACCAGAACTGGGAAGAAAACGCCATCGTGTCACTGGTGCATTTACTCAGAAAAAGTAACGCTTCATCCAGACTCATCGATTAATGTTTTGTACTACCTAGATGTCTTACCTAGGGGCAGTGCGAATACATTAGGGAGCGTCCTGGTGCTGTAGAACATGAGGTGAAACTGAGAAGCACACGTCAGACAGAAGAGCCCTGCGACTGTGGAGCCAAACTGCCTCCTCACCTCCCTCTGCATGTGCCACAGTGCGCCGATGACACACACGCCCAGGGATGCTCGCACTGTAAAGGACGCATCAAGAGAACACATTTATTTAGACTGTTTAAAACAACATTGCTTTTGACCCAACAGTGGATTGAAAGACACGAATCGGTCAGATATTTATATAACGGTTTACCTGTCAGCTGTGTGTAGAATTTCGGTCCATCCAGCAGAGAGGACAGAAACACAAAAGGGGAGCAGAGCACGGAGAGAAGCAGGGGGCCAAGGAAGGTCCGCGGGACAACACCAGGGAACTCATGATGGTCATACTGGAAGACAGCAAAGGCTCTGTTTTCAGAAACACTAATACAGCCACATCTTAATACAGAAAGTGCTTTTGGGCAAACTGTTTGCTCAATTCTTTTGCTGCAGTGTTGATTATTATGATAAATACCTACACGTTTAAGAGTAGTACAATTACAAGTACAATATATATATGATGCAACCGTGCATGCAGCAATGTAGTCTGATTAATAGTCAGATTAATTGCCAACTATTTTGTTCATCATCTATTAATCGTCAAATGTCAAACATTTGCTGGTTCCAGCGTATTGAACGTAAGGATTTGCTAATTTCCTGCAAAGATCTTTGCATTTTAGACCACTGGATGGAGAAAAAGAAACAATTTCAGAAGCACTGGGAAACTGCGATGAGCACATGATCAACAGGTTAATCGATAATGGAAACAATAATCCAGAGTTCAGAATCAGAAATATTTTATTTTATCCCCGAAGGAGAAATAAGGTATGTTACAGTTGCTCCTAATAGTTTAGAAAACATCACATTGTGGACATTAACATGATTTAAATAGAGAAAGATAATACAACAAGAATAAGGAAGAATAAAATATAGAAAGTACTAAACTATAAAAATAGCTGTCAACAAATATGTACATAAAACTATATATAGTTGCAGCCCTGTGTATGGTTTGGGGCTGTACAAATAAAACTGATATCCGTACCTTTTCTTTTCAGCTAATATGGAAATGAAAAAAAGATTATTTCTGCTATACATTTTACAGTATAGCAGAAAAAATGTTGCTTTTATTTTTCTGACTCCGTAATTCTTCGTAGATTTAAATAAAGGCTCACTTGTATTTATTATGAACATTACTCATGACTCTTTATTACAGTACATTTCTATTCTATTCAAATTGTGGTACTTTCAAGGAATTTCACAATTTTCCAGCTTCTACAAATGGCAACAACATAAAACTGGGCACCTATAAAATGCATCATACAATCTTTAAGTGTCGTCTGCGTTGTCTGAGTAACGTTTTCACAAAGGCTGAAATAGAAAATTATTATTTCATTCACTGGTGCTGTGCATAGTTAGCTTGTTAGCACTATCCAGTACCTGCATTTATAACACCTGCTTACCTTGTCAAAGTTAAGTCTGTGATACAAAATGTCGTGCGCCGCTTGCAGATTAAAGCTCTCCTCAACTTTGGTGAACGGACAAAGTAACAAATGCAAGAGAGCCACAGCTATTAATAAAAACAGCAGTGGCAGCCCCAAAACATTCCTCTTTTCAGCCATGACAGCTGAGAGATATCTATCCCTTCCGGTAAAGACAGGAAGTGAACCACGCAACATGTTTCATATCGATAAAAAAAATATTAAAATCACTTTTATTAATTGGGTTAATATATTATTCAGAGGTTTGATGAAATGTGTCACCCAAAGGGAAAAAACACATTTTTTAAAATAACTACTACGAGAATTATCGAATTTTCCACGTGTGGAAAGACCTTTTGGTCCCGAGCGTGGCGGCTTGTGATTGGCTGCACTTGTGATTGACAGGCAGCACTAACAAATCAGCGCAAGCCACAATTCGACCTAGAGGCTGACGCGGAAATCTAAAAGCGCTTCGTTTTTTCAACGCCGGCATGTAAATACCACTTTGTTGCGCTTTGCATAGATAACGCAAACTCACGTTTAATGTGTAGTACGGCTCGTTTAGATGTGTCCGAGCCCTGCAGCGCTTTAGTATTAGTTGGTAGCTTGCTTACGAGTGGCTGAGGCGTGTGTCCTGTTATGAATTGAACGGCTGAGATGCTGTCCACCGGTCCACAGCTGCGGCTGCTGCTGCTGCTGCTATTGTCTTGTGTAACTCTTGTTTTACTTTTTCAAGTCACCGACGCCAAGAGAGATTTAAAAAGCGCCTGTGTGACCTGTCAGCAAATTACTGACAACTTCAACAAGGTGAGAGGACATTTCTGACCCCCCCTCCTTTGTGTTGTTTGGCAGTTGTACATCACTTGCTTTGATATTGTTGGTGTGTCCTGCTAGCTTAAATGCTGCCAAATGTCCATAACTGTACAAACAGTGGCTGTGTTTTTGTATTTTAGGGCTTTGACAGAACAGCGAAGCAGGGCTTCGGTGGAGGCAACACAGCCTGGGAGGAGAGAAAACTGTCTAAATATGAGACGAGGTGAGCCTGTCCTGTCCGAACTACAGGTCACCCTGCTATCAGACCTGTTTGCTTTGCACCAGAGCTGCAGGCTGTTATACTTGGCACAAGAAGCGTGTCAACGTTTTAGATAAGCGATATGCATTTGAATATATATCTGTGGCTGGCAGCATATTTAAACTGTCAAACTGCAGCATTTGGCAGGTGCGATTGTTAATTTCCCACTCCTGGGAGGCCTACCTGACGTAACCCCTCACAAATGCAATCCTGAACTAGCGTTCCATGCAACACTACCTTTGAAATGCCCTTGCATCATGTTTTTCGTCCGCAGCGAGATCCGTCTGATGGAAATCGTGGAGGACCTGTGCGACAGCAGCAGCTTCGAGTGCAACCGCATGCTGGAGGAGCACGAGGACCTTTTCGAAACCTGGTGGTTCAAGAGGTGTGTGGGTCTGCCAGTGCAAATGTTTTCGGAGTCACCCTGGGTGGCAAGTTGTTTGTGCTTAGAAGATTGTTTCACTTTGGAGAGTGTGGTAAACTCATCTTTTCCTGTGTTGTTTCCTGTTCCAATGCAGGAAAACAAAACATCCTGATCTTCATAAATGGTTCTGCGTTGACACCGTCAAAGTGTGCTGTCCAAAAGGAACATTTGGACCGGACTGCAATGGTGAGGAAAAGCACGAGTCCATTGAATCTGTTATTTGCAGAATATAGCCTAAAAGTAAACTAATAAACACAAGAACATGTGACCGGCGTTCGTGTTGAAAGTATTACTAATGGAATGGTGTTTGTATTTGTGCTGATTTTATTCTTTGAAGCCTGTGTGGGGGGCTCTGACAGACCCTGTCATGGAAACGGGATGTGCGACGGAGACGGAACTCGCGGAGGGAACGGAAAGTGCAGCTGCGACCACGGTTACGAAGGGGAGTCCTGCCTAGACTGCATCGACGGCTACTTCAACGAAGTGAGGAACGACACCTTCTCTCTGTGCACAGGTACGCTTCAATGCACTGGCCGAGCAGCGCCACGTCACCTTCCTTCATATACACAAGAAAAGCAGCAAGTCGTAAGTCTGTCGCGATTCTGAATTCTGGCTTCACCTCCTCATTACAGGATGCCACGAGTCCTGCAAAACCTGCTCTGGAGCGACCGATCAGGACTGTGATGAGTGCAAGGAAGGCTGGGAGGAGGATGACCAGGAAGCTTGTGTCGGTAAGAGGACCAGTAAAAAAGTACATGTAGTATGTACGAGGCTAACTGTGCAGGTTGCCTGTTAATGGAAGTCACTTGTGCTTACAGCATCGCCGTATTTTGAAAGCAGAGACTGAACAAGCTGCCTGAATTTGATATTTGCCATGTTATTTGTCACATGTGACAGTTCACTTGTGTATACCTGATTTGATGTAAAGCACTTGACATGAACATATACTTCAGCAAAGAAAAAAAGGAACTTAATTAATCATGTGTCATGTTTGTGTGCCCGACTGATCATTTTAGCGGATGGCATATTTGAAACCAGTTTAGTTTTTTTTTCTTTTTACATCCTGTTGTGGTAGAAGGTGTGAAGAGTGCTCAGTAGATCAAGCCGTTTGTTTAACACTGTCTGCAGATGTAAACGAGTGCTCCAAAGATCCTCCTCCATGTAAAGAAGATCAACACTGCCTGAACACGGATGGCTCCTACTCCTGCAAGGGTAATTACTCCTGTTAAGAGCAACATTTTGATCTGTATTATTTGGACAATAACTACTATATGGTAAAAAAAAAAAAATTACAGTTATCATAATGTATATAAAACTCTGAAAATAGAACATTTTACTGTGGTTGGTTTACAAAAAGTGTGTTTTTAAATGAATACGTTTCCTCTTTCTTAGAATATTATTTGCTGATATCCGTCTAATAGCAGGCCGTTTGTGTGTTTGTCCTTCACAGCCTGCAGCAAAGTGTGTTCCGGCTGCACTGGGGCTGGTCCTGATAACTGCCAGGCTTGTGCCAGCGGGTACCAGGACACAGAGGGCACCTGCACAGGTACGATGTCAATATATATCTGCATGGGTGAAAGGTTTTTAGTCCTTTAAGCCGTATATCATTGGTTATTTTCAAGTTTTCAGCAAGCGCAGTATGAACACTCTGATCCAGTAGGTGGCAGTATGCGTCTTTTTAAAAAAAAAAAAAAAAAAAGTGGCTTTGCTATCTGCCAGTAAACAAGAAGGAGAAGGTGTGGATGTTTTCTTGGATGTAAATGTTCCACAAAAACTCTGAGAGGAGGGTCAAATTGGATGAGTTTTAACACAGCAAATCTTAATAGAAGCCATGAAATACTTAATTGGGTTAGGGTCTTTGCTCACCTCATCTCAGTCTTTCATACCCTCGGCTGTGCATAAACTACAGGCCAGCATCTTATTGTGTATTGTCATCAGTTATCTTCTCTGCATCGGCCGTGAGAAGCGGGTCATCGTCGGTGTCTGCTGAAAAAACATCCATATTGTGCATCACTTCCTTTAAGCTGTAGATTAAAGATTGATACATGCCAGTAAGTGTTACTACTACACTGTCTGGATTCATCATAATGGAGGATGTGTAGAATTTGAAGCTCATTGACGTGTTCTTGGACAAAAATGTAGCTGTGAGTAAGACGAATCATATTATCACCAGACTTAGTTTCTTCTTTGAAACATGTCACCAGCACACTAAGATAATGCTTGGTGATTTATTATAAATCTGCCTTCTTCTTCTATCTCGTCGGTGCTTTTGCGTCATCTGGGGTGTCTATGCCTCTCCTAATACTGAGTCCTTTAAATTCCTTCAATTATACTGATTTTGTCACACTAACTGTAGACGTTGCCACTCCTCTGTGATGAAAGGTTTCTTTCGAGAGTGACTTCATCAGAAGAGAGTCAGGTTGTTGTGTTCAGTGTTGCATCATGTTTTCCAGATATTGACGAGTGTTCTCAGCAAGAGTCCGTGTGCAGTGAGGAGCACCAGGAGTGCATCAACAATAAAGGAAGCTATGTGTGCATCTGCTCGAAAGGCTACGAGGAGGAAGACGGCAAGTGTGTCGAAACGCCACAGTCAGGTGAGGATAAAGACCTGATTCACATGTGCTCTACACATTCTATTTCTGAAAATACATAGACAAAAGCCACCAATTCCGCCTGACATTTTGCTGTAACTTCACAATTATATCAATATTAAAAGTGAATAGATGAGATTATTATTATTTATTCATGTTTCTCTTCTCATCAGAAAAAGATGAAGAGTCGGAAGAATCCGAGGCAACCGCAGGCCAACACGGGGAGCTTTGATGTAAGAAAAACTGACCGATGGGAGGGAATCTTGAAGAGGATCTGCTCATTTTTAAAATGACTGAAAACATGCACTTAAAGTACCAGCTGCACTTAGAACCAACAGACGCTGCTCCAGTCGTGAATTGTGGATTTAAGGACAAAAAAAAAAAGAGACATTTAATGCTCTCAGTACGCTGGTCGTTGTTGCTTCTCTCTGCTGTGCTCAAACTACCACTTGATGTCTTTACTTGTTGTATGGTTTTAAAAATCAAAGGTGTTTCAATAAAGGTGAATCATGTTCAATTTAAGATAAAACCATGTCAACAAATGCACATATTTTATTGTATACTGTGTGTCTCTTTTGAATCTTGATGAGAAAACTGGATCACATGAGATTTCACAGGTTTTTTTTTTTTTTTTTTGCATTGATCACAGATGGCCACAAGGTGGCAGTCTAAGCCAATGAAATGGGGACGCTCACGACTGTAAAGATAAAGGCCTTACTTTAATTGATCTAGAAAGGTCTAGTAGTATGTCTCACTGGTTTTAATCCTCCCTTCTTCTCAAGTCTCATTTTGATGCATGACCAGATTTGAGTGTGTTTTATCACAGGAAACCATACTTTATATTCTCATAATAATCATAATTACTGCATCCTAAATCTTGGAGAATTTCCACACACAACAATAATCCACAGTGTTCCTGCATAGCCTGGACTTCAAAACAGACATTCTATCACCGCCATCATCTTTTGGCAGCACCGTCACCACTCCGGTCTTACCATACTTTTTGGGAAGACCTTCCCGTGGCCCCCGTTTGGATCAAAGCATATTTTTCTAACCCAAGTCTCACCTTGCAATATGGCTTCCTGCGGGATGATGTCAGCTGTTTTGACTCGACCGGCTTGCCAAGGTGGAGGAGCAGCCAGTCGAGACCTGTCTGAGCTGGTAGCGAGGCAGCAGAGACGCAATAATACTGGAGAGTCCCCCGCCCCCCACCCCCCTAAGAGCCGACCCTCCACTTTTCACTCCTGGATGTTAACTGTGCTATATGGAAAGAGTGTATGAGGGAGGCTGGGAAAAGGTTCCTTCCCAGATGTATGGCGTTGTCAAGGTGCTGGTACAGATGCAAAATCCAGGGTTGAATAATAAAGTAGGACCGATAAATTACATTTGCTCACTCCCGCAGGCTTTCCTCTTCGCTTCCAATCTGGAAAAATGAGTTACAATGTTTTGCCACACAGACCTT
>OMLP01019746.1:8721-20560 GCA_900302685.1 Spondyliosoma cantharus
CTTCAGCTTCCTCCTGAGCAAGCAGCTCTACTGGTTCAGTCAGTGTGACTGAGGGCAAAAAAAAAAAAAAAACGAGTGACACGTTCACAAACTCTCCCACAGCAGGTTGGGGGAAATAACTCCTCTATTCAATGCAACACGTACGTATAACGTAACTATAACCAGTGGTGTTATAAATGTGACTTGTTGCTGCTGCTACATTCAACCAACATTTTTCAGTTCAGACCACACTGTTTATTTATTTTTAGTCTTCAGCTCTGTTTGAACTTCAACTTCTAGTTTAAGGGGAAAGTGGAAGTAAAACAAGTGGCCTTGAAGGAGGGAGACAGCTTCCTTCTTGTGTGAAATTACCGAGCATGGAGTTATTAAAAGATTTGTGAGAGGACACTTTATTTCACCTTGCATTTTATTGTGATTTACGATTATTAAACCAGGCATGTCTGGCAGGTCATAAACCTGCACGGCGGCGTGGAAGGGAAACCACAGGATTAATGCTCGGCACGAAACGAAATGAGATCTTTCAGAGAGATCGTATCTTTTCTAACTCCTCTTCTGCCACCTACACGCTTCTTTCCTGTCTTTGCACAAAGCAGGCGACTGTTCTCTCGTTACCAAACAAACAGACGAGTCCTCAGAGCAAACACAAAAGGCCGCGGCAACAAGAGTGCTTTTTTTTTTTTTTTTTCGCCCTCTTCTTCCTCCTCTGTGTCGCTCACTGTCACCTGACTGGTGACATCACCACCCACTTGTGTCATCCCGTGTCATATACAGTCCACGCAGCCATGTTGCAAGAAAGAATTGAGAAAGAAGAAAAAGAAGGGAAAACAAGTCTGTGGGATTCACAGCGAGGTAATTCCCTCACTCGGCTGCGGTCATGAGGCACAACCACTGCGCAATTGTGGAATTCACACCGTCTTTACTGCCTGAGGATGAAATGACAAATCAAAAGTGAAAGCTTGCGATATGTTGTAAGCCATAAAGTTATACAGTGTGTTAATGGAAGAAGACAAAGTAACAGCTTATATTTCTTGACATTACAAACACTATGAGCTTTATGATGGTTGTTGAACAGCTGAAAACACAATTTGTTTTACTTCACATAAAATAACAGTTTGATTTAAATAAAAATAATAATAATACACAATAAAAGAAATATTGACACTTGAATAAAAACTGATTCGGAGTGACAAGCTAAAAGTGTGCAACAGTGATTACAAAATGGAAGAACAACAGTAGATGTCACCGTGACGTGGCTCTGAAACCTTCACATTTTAGTGCGATGTGACGGAGTCATTCTTTTATAAATATCTACTCTCTATCATTAGACGCAACTTAGTCCATTACCCCTTGAACTCATGACATGACCTCACACTGAATTCCCCTCAGAGGTTGGAGCATGACTGAGGTCACTTCTGAGTCACAGGAGGTCATTTCTGCTGTCAGCATGGAGTTGACTGCACCTGATGGTCGACATTCATCGGCTCGCTCTCTCTCACCTCATGACTCTGCTCAGGCAGGACTTCCTCACCCACGCCCAACTCCCACAGCGAGCCCACAGATTTGACTGGAGCACGTCTCAGCAGGGCCAAAGTCTGTTTCCTGAAGTTTTGGCACAGGCCGAGATAGAGCAGAGGCCTGAGGCAGGCATGAATGCAGCCAAACATAGATGTGACCATCAGAGCTGTGTTCAGGGAACCGTGCGGAGTTCCATCATCAGATTCCTTCGAGATGCTCCTGACTGTGTCCACAATGAGTGTGATGTTGTATGGCATCCAGCAGAGGAGGAAGACCCCCACCAGGGGGAGGATGACCATGATGGACCTCTGCTTCTGGAGGCCTTTAGAGCTGCGCTGCAGGCCCAGCAGTATGAACGAGCAGCAGATGATGAGGGCGGTTGCAGGCAGCAGGAAGCCCAGCGCGTGGTGGCCCAGGCGTGCCACAGAGTATTTATGAACACACACTACTTTCTCGTGCTCTGTTTTGGCCACAGTGAAAATCCAGTCAGCGATGGAGAGGATCAGGGAGCCGAGCCAGACCAAAAGGCAGCTGATATGGGCTAACCTGGGCCTCTTCTGGGAGTACAGCTGGGTGGCGTGGATGACGGACAGGTAGCTATCCAGACTGATGCAAACCAGCATAAATATCCCACAGTAGAAGTTGACCTGGGAAAAAAGAAAAGGAAAGCTGTGATCTTGTGCAAGACAGGAAATCGCAGGCCGTCTTCATGCCATTAGTTTCACTTCTTCCCTACTCTGGCCCCCTCCTTTTGACTTTTCCCAGAAACGCAGAGATGCCTGGAGAATGTGGATGACAGGGGAGTATACTTGCTCAATCACAGAGTTAAAAAGGACAACGACCCTGCCAAGAATCTTGAATATGAAGGAATGAATGGCCTTCCGCCAAAAACAACTTTCTCACGTCTCGACTGAGAGGACCACCCTTCCCCTGCCTGTTCTAAAAAAAAAAAAAATAAAATTGAGTACTTACATCAAAAACAGCTCCACTCATCTTGCACAGAAATCCGCTGAGGCACCAGGCACAACCTTGAGATGCCTGTGCAGCCCAGACGGGCAGCGTCAACAGCAGCAGCAGGACGTCTGCGACACTCAGGTGGAGGATGAAGGTGTCTGATATACTCCAGGATCGCCTCTTCTGAGCCAGAACGGCCAGGAGCAGTCCATTCCCCAGCAGACCTATAACCATCTGCACTGAGTACAGAACCGGGATCACCACCGCTGTGGTGGCTCTTGTCTCCAACTCATCATTATACACATAGTCCTCGTCATAGTCGAAGGTTTCATTTTGCCTAAATAATCCATCGAGGTCCACTTCCATGCTCATCTATCGTGGAGACAAAAGCACAGTGAGAGATGAAAAAATGCTGTGGCTCCTCAGACTCTGGATGCACCGGCTTATAAAGCGTCCTCTCTGGGTCTTCAAAAAAATGTTTTCTCCCTCTGGAAAGCCCAGCTGATGCGTTATAAACACACTCACACAGCTCACATGCTCTAATGTCACTAGATGAGGCAACAGTGGAGTGGGCTCAAACGGAAAGCACAGTTCCCCTTGGCCATGCGCGCGCACCCACGCACGCACGCACGCACGCGCACACACACTTATAAATGAATTAAACAATTAAACCATGTTATGTACAGTTGCTGCAGGATTGTTATTATTATCATCACTTTTACTGTTTCGGTTGCGCAGTCACGAAACGAAACCACAAGTGCTGCCGTGTGTCAAGATAAGGCTCATTTGTTAAAAAAAAAAAAAAAAAAATAGGGTGCGCACAAAAACATGATATACGGGCCTTACAGCAGGATCTGTAAGAACCAGAAAGGGAGAAGCTTGGCTGTTAACGCTGCACCGATGGCTATAACTGCAATTACGCGGCAAGTCTCCAGGTGATTACACTGTCATGACAGGCAATATGAAGGCTTTCATAAGAGCCAATGTAAAGGTTCAGTTTTTACAAGACAAAGAAAAATCAAACACTGAGAGGTTTGCACACTCACCATGAAGGGCTTCAGCTGCAGATTTAGAGGACACTATGCGCCCTGTGGCACCGATGATACTAAATTAGGACAAACAGCAACCTGCACTTCCCACCGGGGTCAACAGCTTCGGACGAGCAACTACCGTCTCCGCTGGGAGGGAGGACGGACGATCCTCTGCAGCTGTCGAGCGCCGCTCCAAGTCCGGCCCGAAACACGCACGCAAACTTTCTCCAGGTTTGCGCGCAAACTTTTAAGTATCGCCGAAACTCAAATGAAAGCCGTGTGGCATGTTTAAATGGGCTCACGGGCTGAGGGTGAATCCGCAAATACAAAACAAAAAACCGCCCGGGCGGCAGAGGAAACTGGGAAACAGGCGAGGGGAGACGCCGCGCGTCGCCAGATGGAAGTTTTACAACACGCACGCACTCCGCGCTCACACTGTAATCTATTACGCGCACAGAATGGACTCGCGCGCACTTTAATGACTTCTCCACCGGATTGTTTTGGTTCGCCAAACGTCAGTCCTTCTCGCACATTGTGCCCAAATCTGCCAACTCACACGAAAAACCGCGTCGCCCGATCGATGGTTTTTCAAAATAAAACACGTCGCACAATTCACTGCAGCGTCTAGAATTACAGAGCCAAGAAAAAGAGGTTGAAACGTAGAGAGCGACTTTCGCTTTATGGTGAAACGTGTGAAACGTGATGAAAAATGCACCTTCTCTCTGACATTATGCATAAATGCGGGAAATAGTTGCTTTATTTTGAAAGACGAATTGCCCAACTTCCGCCTACCCTCTTGACTTGACGCTGCTGTGGTTAACGCGGAGGTCTGGAGACAAAGCAGGCGAATAAACCGCTGCACATGGAGGCACCTTCCACTAGATGGAGCTGCTGTGTTTGTGTTTCCAAACTGAACAACGGGCGGAACCAGAGGCCTGCTCCAGCCTGCAGGTTGGCAAGATACATTTCATGTTTGTTTAACTTTCATTTTGTGTCTGTGTTAAAACATATTGCACACATTAGGCAAAAGTGTTTTTACACTTGAATTTCAACCTCCAACCACTGAAACTGTTCTGTTTTCATCCCACTGTCATTACAGAATACACTCCCATGTTATCAGGCTGTCATTTCTGTGGTCCTGGGTGAGTTTTTCACTATATGGGGCAATTTACCTGTACTTGGCCCATCTTACATTGAGGGCATTTTAGTAGACACTTTTGTCCAAAGTGACTTACAGTAATTCATACATTCAGTCGCTGATGACGGTGGCTGCCGTGCAAGGTGTCGACCAGCACATCAGGAGCAGTTTGGGGTTCAGTATCTTGCCCACTTCCTCCCCACAGGGGAATTGAACCAGTGACCTTTCGATAACAAGACGGCTCTACCCCTGACACACAGCTGCCTCTTAGACCAGATGCATGGGATTTACCTTGAGTCCTATAGGGGGCTTTGCCTCGTTATAAAACCTGAGAGGTGCACTTTTTGCTGAAGAAATGTTAATCAGAAGAGAAAGATCTTTTTTTTGTTATGCCTAAACACAATAAATAAACAAACTCTCTTTGTTTTCGTGACCTAAGAAAGAGAATATGCAACTGACCTTAGAGGACAACACAGTTTCATGCTGTTACTTTGTTTATATGTGGCGGACCCTGCCACCTTTCTAGCTTCAAACAGTGTTCTGAGGACCTAATTTTCCAATCGGAGGAGCTTGTTCATTCACCCTATGGAAAAAACATACTGAAAAACACATTTATGAGTTTGTATTTTTACCTCATCAGTATCAGAATCAGAATCAGTATTCCTTTATTGTCTCACAAACGGGGACATTTGTTTGCCACAGCAGGCAAAGGACAGTAGTATTTTAAAGAACAATAACAATAGTAAAAAATAAACAATATAATTAAAAGTAAAACATAGAATAGAATAGAATAGAATAGAATAAACTCCTATATACATATGAACATAATATTGCACATGAATCATAATCAGTTTGGCAATGGATTGTTATTTACAAATAATAATAAATATGTGTATTTATAAAAATTGGCCAGATAGTGCAAATGAGAAATGAGTTATGCTACTGGGAGCTTTGCTGATTGTACTGGAGTCTGGATGTTGTAATTTTAAATTGCGAAATTAAATTGAGAAATAATTTCTTCTCCAAAAACCACGTAGTGCCCTCAGAGCTCAAAGATTTTTTAGTCTTATTTGCAACTCGTGGCTGGGTCAAACTACTAACCCAGGGTGTCAGTATTTGACGAGTTGGGAATGAGTCTTAAAAGTCAAGTATCTTACAAATCAGACCTTCAAGTAGGACTTTGAATGTATCACTTGTAATGCAACATATTTAGATTATTGTACATCTCAGAAAAAAAAAGCTCAGGCTGAAGTCTGGTTTCAATTTTAGAAACAACTTCTGTTTTTATTTTAGAGCAAGGGAAATGTTAATTCAAGCGACAATTCAATTCAATTCAAGTTACTGAATGTGTATCTTATACCGGTAAATGCATGCAAATTATTCTTCTTTGAATATCTTGGATTCAGTGTATCATGCTGAATTGCAGTTTGCTTCTGACGCAGGTTTTCACACATGTCACACATCGCTGCAGCTTGTATGAGGAAGTCAGATGCTTGTCTTCGAACAATCAGAAACTGGAACTCCTGCTACATTTTTCTTTATAAGGCCATATTGCAAGCTGCCTCCTCATTTGTGATCTCTACTGACCCCTAAAACTATCAGCAGAGGCAACCTTCAGTCGTGCGGAGACATTACATATGTTGTTCCTCAAACCTGCATTGTCTCTGGTGAAAGGTTTTTTTTTGCTTCTTCTTCGATACAGAAACATGTAACATAAACTTGATCACTTACTAAGTAATGGAATTTTATAAAAAATAGACTACAGGATTAATTGAACACTGAATCCACATGGCCTGTTACTGAACACTGATAAAATCTATTGTCTTCATGTAATTTGCTGATTGTTTCAAGTCAGTCACTCTTGTTCCACTTTGTGAAGCTTTTCATGCTGCGGCCTCGGCACTATGTTTTTAAAAGAGATTCTGAATCTCAGTGGGAACATTCCTGGAAAAATAGAGGCTAAATATAAAGAAAACAAAAAGAATCTATAACTTATGCAACCACTGCTTCTTCTTCTGTTCTAGATCCTTTCATTTGACAACTGGATTCACGGCTGATTAAATATTTTAATAAAAAAACGCATGATCACTTTAAAAAAGAAAGAAAGATATATTGTTCTTCAATCCTGGTCTTTGGGTCCCTCTGCCCTGCATGTTTTATATGTTTCCCTACCTGATTGAGGTGTGTTGGGGCAGGGGAACATGCAGGGAGGTAGGGCGGGGGTGTTTTTACGCTGCAGTATCACTAACAAGAACTGACCTGACTACTCCAACACCAACTGTGCTCTCTGATCTTGAATTTCTTCTTCAAACATGAACCATAGCATGCGGTCTTTCCAGTACAACACTGTCAGTTTGTAGCTCCAGACTAAACTTCACTTGCATTTGCTTTAATCGTGAGATTTGCAATGAGGTGGCGGCTGCATGTCGTGCTGGATGAAAGCATTAGTGAGAAACTTGAGATGCTGATGAATACATAAACAGGACACTATATTTTATCTCCAAAATAGTTATTATTTTTTTTTAAAAAAAGTTTTGGTTTTACACAGTATTGAATGAGTCACGCTCTCTTATTTCCTGTTTTGCTGGACACAGTTCAGTTTTGAAGCACGCAGCTCACAGAACAGCTGCAAATGGATCAGGAAAAAAAAAAAAAAGACAGGCAAAATGAGAAATTCAACATTTACAGCTTTTCAACATATATACAGATGTTTTCATTGTTTAGCAAGAAGAAACTACAAATTATCTGGGGGTAGCATAACATTTACTGAGAATCAGGATATGAGATAAGGGTCTGGCTACAAGCCAACTCCTACATCTTAGCTGCTGAACAAGCTTTTCTGGAAATATGAAGAAATCCAAATTTCACAAGATTTGACCTATAGACAAAAAAAAAAGCAATATGTTTTCACTGAGAGGTTACACGATGGCATCAACATGTGGCATTCTGTTTTACCATCACCACCACCACCATCACCCACTTAAGGACTTAAAAAGAAACAACAGTAAAAAATGAGTTAGAAGCTGCAGCACCAACATTAACATTTTAAAGCACCAGTGGTTACATCTTCCTGCTGAGAACGTTTTGTCTGGGGATGCACGATATGGAGATTTTTCAAGCCGATTCTGACGGCTGATACCAATAAAATAACCGATAATATCACATTTTTGGATTTTTAAAAAGAATTTGTGGGCAAAAGTGTACGATTTAATATTCCATAGCTCTGTTAATATCTGTTATGTAAACTGAACCCTTGTGGAACAGGTACCGCAAACTGCAGTTGTGGCGTCTGTAAAAGTGTAAAAATGCGTCCACACCTGTGGCAACATGTTTGACTCTCGCGTCTACACTCAGACTCACAGACTCTGAGGTGCCTTCCAGGTAAGTGTGCTACGACTGAGAGCTGTTGGGCCGCATTGCAGACATTTTGAGCCCTTTATCGCCACTTTCTGTAAATCCTCATTTCTGCAGAATTTGCTTGAGGGCATTACCCACCATTCATAGCATTGTAATGTTAAACACAGGGTTACGATGGTCTCCCAGGGGAAGCCCAGATGATGGTTCGAGTATCTGAATTACTTTTTTTTTTTTTTAGAATTTCCTCCTGGAACTGATGCTCAAAAAAGTAAAAAGCTTTCGGAACATTAAAACTTCTTCCCTGAAACCTCTGACTGAAGAGGTTCCATTTGTGTATAGATTGCGTATATGTATAAGTAATATGCTTGTAGCCTATTGTCCTGTTTTTTTTTTTTTTTTTATTACATATTTTAAAAGTCAAATATAGTTAAGGTGCAGCAGTTTTACGCGACCACAACTTGCGCTTTCTTCTTCCTCTTCTGTGTTTATCCAACTTTAAAGGTGCATACCGCCACCTGCTGTATTACAGTGTGTAGATGCAGCTTTAATTAATAGCATATAATGTAAATTTCCCAATCGTGCATCCCTAGTTTAGTCTTAATTTAACTGATTTTCTTTTAGTCCTATCTTACTAAATTTTTCTCACAGCCACACTCATTTCTTCCTCTTCATTCCCGTCTCTCTGAGCAGTTTCACACCATGACAGAAAAGGACGTGTTTTCGCTCTCTGCAGAGCTGAAGGATCCTGTGGGTCTCCTGAGCCTCCTCCTGCTCCATCCCTCCCCTCCCAGCAGTCCCCTCTGTCCCAGCAGCCCCTTGCACATTCTGGCCAGCTCCCTCCTGAACTTCACCCCGACAAAGCCGTACAGCACTGGGTTCAGGGCGCAGTGCAACAGCCCCAAGCTCTCGGTAACCACGTGTCCGATGTCCACCACATGGCCAAACTGGCAATCTCCAGCAGTAACCAAGCCGAGCTTTTCCAGACTATCTGCCAGCTGGAAGCCGTTGAACGGCGCCCAGCAGATGACGAACACGGACACTAAGGAGACGATGAGGCGGAGGGACTTGCGCTTTTGGCGGCGAGTGGCGTTGCAGAGTGACCTGAAGATGCGGATGTAGCAGTAGAGCATGATCAGCAGGGGGAGCACGAAACCCAGAACCACGCTGACGAGCTGCAGCCCCACCAGCCACTGAACCGAGTTCTCAGTGAACCACATCTGGCACATGTGCGCCGAGTGACTGTCTACGGAGCTCGGCTTCACCTGTTTGAACGTGATGTCCACCACGCTCAGGCCCAGGCAGCACACCCAGATGACGCCACACGCGATCTGGGCGTGGCAGGTGTTGCGCTTCCAGCTGGAGCTGACGGCGTGGACGATGGCCAGGTACCGGTCGAAGCTGATGCAGGCCAGGAAGAGGATCCCACTGTAGCGGTTCAAGGAGAAGAGGGCGCCGGAGAGCTTGCACACAGCCACGCCGAACACCCACTCGTGAGCCCACTGCACGGCGAACAGGGGCAGGGTGAAGGCCAGCAGGAGGTCAGAGATGGCCAGGTGGAGGAGGAAGGTGTCCGTCAGGGAGAAGGCGCAGGCCCCCCCGCACTGCGAGCTTCGGTAGCGTCGGATCACGCAGAGCACCAGCACGTTGCCCACGACGGCCAGGACGAACACCAGGCTGTACACAACCGGAGAGTACGTCTGCGCAAAGCTGTAGATGTCCTCCTGGAAGCACGGTTTGGCATGAACCAGGCTCGTGACATCGGTGTAGTTTTCATAGTCCTCATCAAATCCCTGCTGACAAGAGAGATGGGTTACTTAAAAAAACAAAACAAAAAAACAACAACTCTATTTTACAACTTCTATTTGGCTCAGCGCAGGTGGTGGGAGAGAGCAGGATGATGAACAAGCTGTCATTGCTGATGGTGCAGGAGTCCTCCACCCCCCCTGCAGGTCACTCTCACACCACTGGGCAGCTCATTCAGCAACAGACTGATTCACCTGAAGTGTGTGAAGGAGAGGCAGGTCCTTCCTTCCTGCTGCTGTCAGACTGTACAACCAGCACTGCTCCATATATACCTCACCCTGTACTCTGCACCGTGCAATAAGTCTGTACCTCATTTCAACCCCCATATTTATTATCTATATCTAAAATCAGTGTCTAAAAATTGCTGCTCATTTGCACTATATCATGTAGATATGTATATACGTCGATTGTACTTTCTTTCCTTTTAATCATATTGTCTATTTTGCTATTGCTCTGTTCTGTAGCATTCTGACACTGATGCCACAAACACATTTCCCCGTCTGCGGGACATTGAAGGATTTCTGATTCTGATTACAGCATTCACGGACTCTGTAATGTGGAAAACCAATGTGTTATTTAAATCCTCTCAATCCTCAGACGGGGCACATTTTAGACAGGAAGATGTGTTTCAGTGTTCTATTATATCAGATCACAGTCGTGTAACTCTAAACATAGAAAATAATGTGCAGAGGAAGAAGTCTCAGTTAGGGTTGTAAGAATATCCACTCACCCAGTCTCCATCATATTCTGGGGTTGGGGTCACTTGATCCATCTTTCTCTTCGTCTTCTTCTTTTCTTTTCAATCAAGGTGGCAGCAGAACACCTGAAACCTCCCTACAGTCAAGACAGTGCACTGGTAAACACATCAAACATGCTCCTCACATATGCCACTACTCCTCCAGATGAAAGAAAGAAGAAGTTGTATTTTCAGGAACTGAATCTATGCAGATTTTTAGACTGCTGCAAACAGCTATAGTGGGAACAGATGACTGTCAGGGAAATTGTGACATTTTTTTTTTTTTTTAAAAACGCGGTGACAGGCACCTATGACGCTCCTTCAGACAGACAGACAGACAGACAGACAGACAGTACATGACTGGTATGCTGTATGCGGAAACCTATTTCTATCGTCTGGGTTATGCACCCACATCTTCCCCAGATCCAAGCTAACGTTTATCCAATATTATTTATTTAGTTTCATTTCTTTTTTGTTTTCATTTAAATATCATGACGTCAAAAAGGAACACAATTGTATGGGAATTAACTTTCAAAACAAGCCCACACAAAGAGAGGAGAAGTGAAAGTGCCTGGTGGACAAAACTGTGGCATTTTCTCCACTTTGTTGTTCTTTATTTTCTTGTTTTGACACATTAAGCATTAAACCCCAGACTATATTGTAGAAAGTTGTGGTGAAAATTTCAGGAACATTTACATTTTTTTTAAAAACAAATATATAATATAGTACTCCAGCACCTTTGCAAAGCTTTGTTCGAGTGAGGTTGAGCTCTTTTATGTACAGACGCCAAATTAAACAAATTAGTTCACAATTGATAATAAAAACAATCTAGTTGTGCCGTGAATCAAGAGAAGAACACGACTTACTTGTCCTCTGAGAGTCTTGTAAGGATGATAGGGTGCAAACTGATGTGCTGATGAAGGATGTACTGAATACTATATGTGATTGGAGAAAAAAAAAAAAAGACCACAGGAGGAAGGCAGGAAACGAAATCACTTGCTCATCTGTGTGGTTTAAAGTGTCAGACTCTTTGGGGCCAACAGATACGTACAGAGCCCAACGTCGGAGAAGCTTTGGACAAACTGATACCTAAATGGCACCTGCAGGAATGCGCCATGTAGTAAAAATGAACCGGGTAAAATGATGACAGTGATGTGACTCCATCCCGCAGATGCCTGATATGAGCGAACATTAATTTAAGTGGAGAAAACGTTCTGAAACGGCATATTCTGTCAGCGTTGCTCTTTTGTTTACCACAAAAGCTTGCAGGGGGTTTAGGGTGCTGGGTTTGTGGTTGGCGGTTGT
>OMLP01019746.1:24390-34873 GCA_900302685.1 Spondyliosoma cantharus
GTTTGTACCAAATTTGATGAAAATCCCTGAGCTATATTCTTAAGATATCGGTTCCTGAGGCAGGAGGTTGCTGTGACCTTTGACTTTTGACCTCCAAAACTGAATCAGTTCATCCATGAGGCAGACTGGACATTTGTGCAAAGTTTGAGGAAAGTTTGTCAAAGTGTTCTTGAGATATCGTGTTCACAAGAATGGCTAAGACTAAGACAAGACTCAAGACTCAAGACTAAGAAAAATGGTATGACCTATACCTGCTGCCTTTAAAACACAAATAATGCAGACGTCGAATAATATCTGCCAATAAATAAATAATAAACAAATAAAAAAAAAGTCCCTTGAAATTAAATATAAACAAATTTGTTTTAAATATAAACAAAAATAACATAGTCAAAGAAACACAAATACATTTATATTCTTACATATATTATTTTCTAACCAGAAGTGGGTAAGGTTAGAGTAGCCAAAAATTGTAAGGTTACTCAAGTAAGAGTATTGCTAATAGAATAATGTTGTTCAAGAAAAAATCAAAAGTATTTTGCAGTAACACAACTCTTAAGAGTACAATTCATCCAAAAAGTTACTCAAGTAAATGTAACGGCGTAAATGTAACTAGTTACTACCACCTCTGCACCTAGCAAGCAATTTAACATAGGTCAACAATCGTTAACTAGCTTAACTTGATATATTGACATCTATCATCATCATTTAGCTAAACATTATCTACATGCAACAGCATTACTCAACTTATACGGTTTGTTTGGAAAAAACTGAGTAAAGTTTTTTGCCTCTTGGCTGGTTTGCTGAACATGGTTAAAACAGATCTGAATCGACATCTGTGTGATTCAAATCACAACACGACAGCGGTACTTCAACATAACATTACAGGGAGGAGAGGGTACATAAAAGACAGAGAACCAGGGTCTCTTGTGAGTGCTGAGTTTCGTGAAAGGTAGTTTACAGCTAATGTACACAAAGGTAATCTTATATAACAGAGGTCAAGTCATTTTTCAGACATTTTAAAGCAGAATTCCTAAATATTATGTCTTTAAATGTTATTTAATTGTGTTTATCAGTTTATTTTATTTCATTATTTCTACATTATCCTGACACATGTTGTGAACTGATCACCATGTGAACACCAATGTTAACAGATATATTGCAGTCCAAGAGTACAAAACCTTTCTGACATCAGCTCTGGTTTGCTCTTCAGGGCCACAGCTCATTCTTGATGCATTTTTTCTCCATTCATTGAGTCGGGCCCACAGTGTGTACACACACCACACCTGCCGATATGCACTTTATGCTTACTTTGTTCTTCAATTACTATACTGTGATAAAAGCTTTCATCATGTAAGGTACACCCTTTTGAAAGTAGTGAAACGCCCCTAAACTAAATATTTTAGTTTTGTCTTTACAATGACGATTGTTTGCCATTTCATATCAGCCTAGAAACTGGGCTCCAGTGTACTGCTGATGTCACACTGGGTATAAGAGCTGTGGTCCTGCCGTTGCCCTCCTGTTGGTGGATAAAGCCTGTGACCGTCTCCAACATCAGACCACCTTTTTCAGCCGCCACACACAAACATCAGAAGGTGAGACCGAGTGAGCTATGATACAGCGTTTCCTATTATAGCATCATGACGAAGTACAATTCCCTGGTTATTAAGACAGATCATGGAAATGAACTAATATAATCTGTTCTTCCTCCTTATACTTCTTTTCCTTTGCTTGCAGCAATGGCGTTCCAGTCGAATGTGATCAACTCGCAGCCTCAGGTCTCCGTCACACAGTATACCGTCTCCTCCGCCGGAATGTCAAACTGGAGTTCAAATGTGTGTGACTGCTGTGACGACTGCGGAATTTGTAAGTGTTTTTACGTGTGTTTGAGGAAGCAAGCAGAACTCAGCCGACAGTGTGAAATGAATTTAACAATGTGTATTTCGCCTGCAGGTCTTTGTGCATCATTCGTCCCATGTATCCTGGCCTGTAAGGTGGCTCAGGACAATGGGGACAGCTGCTGCGTGCCTTTCCTTCCTGGTGCCATGATTGCTTTAAGGACAAGCATGCGCGGCAGATACAACATTGGTGTAAGTGTCCTAAAGTTGTCTTGACACTAGACACTATAAAACAATAAAGCCGATTTTGTATTGAAAATAGTATGATATTTTGTGGTAAATGTGAAATGCAGAAACCAGGTGTTTGACCATGGGTCTTTAAAGGGTACTGACATTATTTTTACTGTTCTTGTGCCTCTTCCCAGGGCTCTGTGTGTGACGATTGGGTAGTCATGGCCTGCCTGCCTTTGTGTGGACTTTGCCAGATGGCACGGGAGCAGAAGATGAGAGGATAAATGGAGGGAATGCTAAATCTAAATTTCAAATAACAAGGAAGGAGAATTTTCATTCTTTGGCCCGAACACCATTTCAAGAGTGGGAGCCTGATAATCCGACTGAATTGCTGTTTTGCTTCACTTTATTATTCTTTAATATTATAGCCTATTATATACTACTACAACTGTTTATGTTTAAAAACAGAAATGTGAAAAGCAATTCAGAGACTTGAAACCAGGCTAAATGATTCAGATGGAGGAAAACAAGACATATTTCAAAAGGCATTGAACTGTTACACTGAAACCACTGTCTTTAATAATAAATTAAATACTAACTCACTGTGGTGGGATTGTCTTTAAACAACAAACCAGTGAAGACACGAAGAATTAAATGTTGATATTAACAGCGACAGTAATGTGATAGTTATTACATTATTTTTGAACTGTAATTATACCTAAATCCTGCCCTTCTTGCATGCAATGTCAGTCAATAATGTATATCATGCATTCATCTATTCTGTCATAGGAGTATTTATTTATGTCCAGTTAACTGTATTTCAATAAAACTTCTTGGAATTACCATTTGTTTTTTTTTGTTTTTTTACATGACCTATTTGCAGCCATTGAATATAGAAGGAAATGAATGGGCTTGTCCCATCTTCCTCTTTCTGAGTTGTGTGTCTAAGATACAAGATGTACTCTGTAACCGACGCTATCTGAAGAGGCACGGTGATGTGGATGACCGTGAAATTCATTTGAACAGGTAAGGCTGTCATGGCAAAATAATGTTGTCAACTGAATATTAACTGCAAAATATATATTATCATATTTAGCAGTAACTGTATTTTTCTGATCAAACCAGTATCAGAGAGACTGTGTGAAATATTTTATGAAAATGACTTCTCACAGGGCATATATTTCCAGTTTTTAGATTAAAAATACCTGGATTACATTGAAATGTATGAAATGAAAGAATGCTTTTGACGGATAATGTTAAAGGATTGTTTCGGAAGTCTCCCTCACTGTGCTGATGCTGCTATTACTCACATGGGGATTACCACATAATGTCGCTATAATTTTGCCGTCTATACTTCTGGTTTTCTAACTATCTCAACCCTTTCGTGGCATGATTTTAACAAGACAAGGAAAATCATTGCAGTGTAACAACAGAAATGTACAAAACAAAAAGACTCAAAATGAATAATATTAAATATAATAGAAATAGTAAAAACAGATGGATCTGTGCATATACATGTGCAGTGTTCATGTAAATGTGCAATGTTCCTGAGATACACATACAGTATATACTCTCAGACAGACTGTTTGTATACACATGTGCAATATCTGTCATTTTAACTAAGTGGTGAATGATTTGAGTCTCAGTGGATTAGGAGGTACTGGGTGCTGTGGTGTTGAGCAGTCTGATGGCTGATTGTATGAAAGAGCTCCACCCCCCCCTGCATGCGCTTTGAGGCATGTGGATTTAATCAACTGAAACAAAATGTAGCACAAGCACAGAGTAAAAAAGGGATATGAAAACATCACAAGAGGAACTCAGTCATCCCACTTCATGATTCAGATTTCTCGGGAGACAAAACTTCCTCAGGATTACGGGATGCTTTGACCTGAAACTAATATACAAACCTGGTGAAACCTGGTTTGGTTCTGGCAACACTACTATAAAAACAGGACCGGTTTTATTTAAGTTTTATTTTAAAGCACTTCATAAATAAAAAAAACCAAAAAAAAACCTTTTATTCTGAAAACATGGCTTTATTTGATAAATAATTTCAACATGTATCTTTGTCAAGTAGTGCTTTGGGTTGTATAGAGCCGATTTACAGTATATGTATCGGCCTATCACAGATGTATCAGTATTGGCGTGCATGTTGCCCGATATGTACCGACATTAAAACTCTGCAGATGAAGATGCTCGGGGTATTTCAAAATAATTAAATTCCCTGTGAAAATTAACTGTTTCTGGACACTTATCTTATTTTGAACTTGTAATTTACTGTTAAATTGTAAAAATATGCTCTCTCCATTAAATGTCTTTGTGTTTCAGAACCACATTTTGAGAATCATTGCAAAAAATGTGCGTATATCGGCCAATTTATCAATACTGGAGTTTTTTTTAGTTCCTAATAGTCAATAGTCAATGTTAGAAATGTTTTTTAAATTCTTCTAATTTTTTATATATCCACCTAATGAATATCAATTCCACATATCATTTTAAAAGTACGAAACCAGGACTCACGTGTACAGTTCGAGTGCTGATATGGTTATTGTGGTAGCATTTTTGGATTAGTTTAGTTCTGCTTAGAAAGTAGGAAGCCAGGTTTGAACTTTTGTGACTTCAAACATGTGATAACTGAATAGTCCTGCTCTCTCTCCTCAGATTCAACTGATGAAAAACCCCGGGACCTTGTTAGCAGACATTTGCAGCATATTCAAATCAACAAAGACGCTAATGAATGAGATTTAAAGCACAGCTTCTCTGGACGGCAACAAGAGAAAGATGGGGAGTCTAACTCATCTGCTGTTGTCAGTGACAGTCGCCCTTGGTGCTGTTGAACTTATCAGTGGCTACAGCTTTCAAAACTGCATTGAAGTCCCATTCTCCCGTGGAAAAAGTTTCAAGTGCATTCGTCGAAAGAGCAGGAACATGAAGGATCTAATAGACGACCTGCCGGAATCTGCCATCAATCTCACCATCACTGTTAATCCTGTGTGGCAGGTTCCCAAAAATAGCTTTGTCAAACTACCAAACCTTCAAAACCTCAGAATAGATCAAAATAAACTGAGGACCATAGACCAATTTGCTTTCCAAAAATTGAATCATCTCAAGTCTCTCAATATGTCCCTTAACAATATATCAGAGCTCAACCCTCATGTGTTTCAGGACCTGTGCAACCTCACCTTTCTCTTTCTGACAAACAACCATCTAAAGCAGCTCCCTGAGCGCATTTTCTCCAATGTTCTCAATCTAAAGACTTTAACCCTGAGGCAAAACTTACTGATGAATTTCTCAGGGATTGCTGAATCTGTGTCACATCTGAAACACCTGACCATGCTAGATCTTTGCTTTAACAATTTGACTTCTCTTCACTCAAACGCGTCACTACCCGAATCCCTCACCACGTTCTACATATGCCGAAATAGTCTGTTTACGTTGGGATGTAAACATTCATTTCTGAGGTTCATTCAGGTACTGGATTTGTCATACAATCCTAGGCTCCCTGCGAAGGCTTTTCAAGATGTGGATTTAAGCCGTATCAACTATCTGCGTTTGCGTTCGAGTGTCAAGATATCAGAGTTTTTAAACATCAGCAACGTTCCCGTTAATCATGTTGATTTCTCAGGCACAGGTCTAAACAATGACACCCTATTCACGGAGCTATGTAGATTATTGAAAAAGGTGAAGTGGATTAAAGATTTGAATCTGGATAGTAACGGGATTAGAAATCTAACATTTCTGAAGTACTGTCCTCAAATCACAAGGGCTTTGAATCTATCACACAACAACCTGAAAAGCCTAGATTGTCTCCCGTTTCTAGGGGGGCACACACATATAAAAGGCATCACTGCAGAGCATAACCATTTTACCTCCATCCCGTCCTGTAAAAAAAGCACCGTTTATTTCAAAGATCTGGAAGATCTGAGCTATCGTTACAACCGCATCCTCTCAGTCAAATCTTATGCTTTCCGTCATACACCAAATCTCAAGATGCTTAAACTTAACATAAACACAATTGCATTTCTCGATCGTAAAGCTCTCAAAGGGCTAAAAAAGCTTGAGACACTTCGCCTGGACAACAACCTCTTAACAGATTTGTACAATAACACCTTTGAAGATCTTTTCAACCTGCAAACTCTCAACTTGCGCAACAATCGCATTGCTGTCATTTTTAATAAGACCTTCCTCAGTCTCGGGAATCTGACTATACTTGACCTAGGAGGTAACAAGATAACTCATATTCACCCATCTGGCCTTGAGGGTCTGAAAAGTCTCTCCAAATTCTATCTAGATGGAAACAATTTCAAGGAAATTGACACTTCCCTCCATAGTGTATTTCAAGACACACTAACAACGCTGGATTTACAACATAATCAGATCAGCTTCCTCAAAGAGGATGTCTCCTATTCACCGTTTATGAATCTCAGCCAACTCAGTGATCTTAAATTGGATGGGCAGCAGCCTCATGGCCTCTATATTTTACCCCGCAATTTATTCTGTGGCCTCCACTCACTGAAATCTCTTTATCTCACCGACAATGAGATCTCTTATCTTTCTCCTGATGTCTTTGATGATCTGACGGGCTTACAATTCCTCACACTGGATAACTGCTGTCTTGGGGTGGCACAACTACAACCAGGAGTCTTTAAAAATCTAAGAAATTTGACCAAATTGGTTTTAGAAAACATAAGAATGCAGAACTTTTCGGAAGAAGTTTTTAGGAATCTCACACAGTTGAGCCAACTGCAGCTCAACCACAATGCGATACAGAGCATTACTGTTGATGCACTAGACAGTTTGCATAAACTCAGCTACCTTGACATGCGTGGTTCTACTTTGAGCTGCACTTGCAAGAACACCTTGCTGCAAAACTGGACAGTGAAGAACACAAAGGTCCAGGTGGTCTATCTCTACAATCTGCCGTGCCCACACAATCCAAAAGAAAAATTCTACGACTTTCATACTAACGTTTGTTACATAGATCTAGGAGAGTACCTGTTCCTTAGCACAGCACTTGTGATCTTTCTGTTCACAGTCATTCCTTTACTTTATGTCAAACTCTACTGGAAAATGAAGTACAGCTACTATGTTTTCCGCTCTTGGTTTGGTGAGAAGTGGCGCAGACTCAGAGAGGAGGAGGAAAATTGCAAATACGATGCATTCGTTTCCTATAATTCCTCTGATGAACAGTGGATCATGGACCAGTTGCTGCCCAACCTGGAGGGAAATGGATCATCTTTCAAACTTTGCCTGCATCACAGGGACTTCGAGCCAGGACGTTATATTGTGGACAACATCGTATCTGCTGTTTATGACAGCCGGAAAACTATTTGCGTGGTGAGCAGGAATTTCCTAAATAGTGAATGGTGTTCTCTGGAAATCCAACTGGCCAGCTACAGACTGTTCGATGAGCTCCGGGATGTTCTCCTGCTGGTGTTTCTGGAGCCAATCTCTGAGAGGCAGCTGTCGTCCTATCACCGCATGAGGAAAGGGATGTTGAAAAAGACTTATCTGCAGTGGCCTGGCCCAGACTGCACTGACCCAACGCAGGCCCAAGAACTGTTTTGGAATCAGCTTCGTAAGGCAATAAGAACAGGGAGCAGACTCGAAACTGAAGAAAATTACATGAGTGAAGGTCATGCAACTGAAAGCAATGAAACTGAACACTGTGAGACTTATACATCAGATGAAAACTTCTACCTGCTACCTTAAAGATATTTAACATTTTATATAGGTTTGCCAAGGCAAACCTCTCAGTATGTTAAATAATCATACTCTCTGCTCTGGGAAAGGGTCACGACAATACGATGTAAATTTGTAGTGTGATGCCATGTAAGACTTATAAGATAATTTATACAGGCATGAATCAAATGTTATTTAATATCTTGTGCTCAGTTTAATTGTTTATTTAGGGATGCTTAATATTTCATCTCTCTTTTGCACAATTGTACAAATGTGTTTCCTTGCATTTAAATGTAGCCCACATACACAACAAAAGATCAAACAGCTTTCACACATTTTTCACACGCACATGCTTAGCTAAAAATTCTTGGTTTGTAAAGAATTTCACATTACAACACCTGTGTTAATGTAGATACCGCACTTGTTAATATACAGTTATGCATATTAAAAGAAATGCTCCAAGTATCCAAACGATACATAATTGTGTGTTTCTATACGTCAGTAGAAATGGGACAAAAAAATAAGTGTTAACTGTTGAGGCAGTTATTACTTTTCAAGAGGAATTCTGAGGAAAACCTGAGCACAATATTAAATATTTGTATGTGTAAATGACTGATACAGAAAATAGTTTTGGAAACCTTCTTGCTTCATCTTTCCGCTGCCCAAAATATAACGTTGAAATAAACCTTCAATTCACAGCATTAGATTTGAAATTATGCTGACTCTACATGCCCTTCCTCTCACTCCTCTACCACTAGTTTCACATCTTGTTTAGCGAATTAAGGGTTTGTTTGGACCAAACCAGAGTTGGTGATTGTTGGAACAGTGGACTTTGATTTGAAGTGTGTTTGATGATAATACAATTACTATTTCTGCAAATGGAATCTGGTGGACTTGGCAAGAGCGATGAAGCAGCTGTACCTGGTTTAACAAACAAGAATTTTAGTCTATAACAAAGTCTGTCTCAGAAGATATCCTTTCTGTAATTTTGTAGACACCAAGAAAAAACAATTAGAGCCCGTCAGTGGCAAAAACAAACACTTTTAGTTAACGCACTTTGAGGGTCAAAGTTGCCCTGAAAGAATATGTTGCAGCCATTACAATCTATGTTGTTATAGCTGAGGTGATCTAATTGACAAATTCCAAAACATTTTAAACACCTATTAGAAATTTCCACACAAAAATATGTAAACACATTTCTAAACAAAGTTTTAAAATACCAGAACTACTCTTTAATATAGTAACGCTGGTGAATAAATAAAATATGGGCATATAACACACATCTTTGCTAACTGTGAAGAATAAGCCTTTATGCTGTGAATTAAGAGTATTGTATTTTTAGCCAAAGACATGTTCTTACATTAGTACAGTCTCATAGGAGGGAAGGACCACTGCTCAGGGCTCGGCAAAGAAGAAAGGGGAGGCATTGGGTCTCTTTCAAGCATGTGCGATGGGGGGTAATGCATCATATCAGTGTGGTGGAACCTGAGTGGAGGGCAAGCTGGAGCGTGACTGAAGGGCTGGAAGTGGTTGAGCTGTTGAGGATGGTAAGTTTGGGCTGAGAAGGAGGGAGCAAAACAGTATTGGTCAGTTTCAAATGGGCCTTGGTCTGGGGGAAAGTACACTTGGTCTGCTAAACGTCTATCTTGCAGCTGTGCTTGATGAGGAAAGAAAGGCTGGGTGTTCCTGTCACAGTACTGAAAACTGCCACTCCTCCCTGCAACTGCTCTGGTGTGGTTCATAAAGCTGTTTTCAAGTGAACCAAACATAACAGTTTCTTTGGTCTTCGGCCTGTCGAATCTGTCTTCGGAGCACTGAGATGCTGAGGCTTTTCCTCCCCAGCATGAGGTGGAGGAAGGAGCGAACAAATGATCAGTGGTTGAAACTCCAGAGGGCTCAAAGTCCAGGCAGAACTGAGGAGAGGGAGAAGGTCTGAGGATATCATTCAAAAGGTCAACAGAAGTCTCTGTGGGGCTTGTCAACCATTCAGCAGTCTTGACATAAAAACCAGAACACAGAGTAATGGAATCTTAAGTTATCGAAGGTTTATTGTAGGAACAAGTAGGCCAAATGTGAAGTTAACTTAAAGCTACAACAAGGAACTAACATTTCTTTTTGATTCTACTGGCCCCATTTCTATAACAAGGTGGACTTAGGTGTGAAACAAAGTAAACTTTGTCTCAATGCCGCACCTTCTTTGTAGCTACTTTCCTCAGACTGTGAGACTCCTCAGTCCATCCTCAGAACCTTATTTTATGATTTATCCAACCCGGATATCCACTCCGGGGACAGGCATTAAGAGTAACTATAATTAGCAAACAAAATTAGCCAATCTTATTGCTGATGTTCTTGTTTTCTTATGTAGGTCATATAGAGGGATCAGTATTAAATTTAGGCAGTTACAAGTTCCTTGTTGTACATTTATGCAAGAGAGCAGCGGAGTAAACTTGACTTCTTACCCGTCTCAGGTTGTGGTGTAGCTGTGGACTGGAATTCCTGTTAAAATGCCCACTTCTCGTCTGTTTGAAAGATGTGGTTTTGTGCTTGTCAAAACATGGCTGACTGCCATTGTCTACTTGAAATGCTGTTGGGAATGCATCTGAAAAGAAGGATATACAACTGAACACCTGTCCACAAACTGAGTTGAATGCAGTGCTTACAAGAAAACAAGGAATATACTATATGAATCCATGTAGTATATTCCTTGTTTTCTTGTAAGCACTGCATTCAACTCA
>OMLP01019746.1:34893-46531 GCA_900302685.1 Spondyliosoma cantharus
CTGTTGGGAATGCATCTGAAAAGAAGGATATACAACTGAACACCTGTCCACAAACTGAGTTGAATGCAGTGCTTACAAGAAAACAAGGAATATACTATATGAATCCATGTAGCTTTGGTCAGCTGTCAAAAGCCACTTTAAAGGACAAGTTCACTATTTTCAAAGTCATTTTCCCACCAGCTCATCAGCTTGAGACCTCACTGGTCTTAACCGGTAAACCAGGCATTTTTATCTGAAAAGATGCTCATTATCTGTAGAGTGCCGTGTTAATTTACTGCTAATGCAAACAGAACATTTCCTACTGTTTCTGCAACACATTGAAAGCATTTAATAGTGGATCAGTTTGAAATATGTCAGAGTCGTTTTAAACAGTCTGTGGAAATACTAAACCTGCAAAAAGTGAAAAAATCCTCTGCCATCATTCGATCAACACTCCTCATTCTGTGCTGTGACTCTGCTGCTGGCACTGAAGAGCAGATGAGTTTGTAACTGTAATGTACGTCATCTGATTAAGTATTGGTTAAAAAAGCAGAATGATGGCAAGTAATATAATTGCTGTGTGTGCGAACACCCTCTAACACCTAATGTATATGCAAACATTATTCCTTCTGTTCATACAGGTCATTAAGACATCCCTTCCTAATGTGCTTTACATGTGCTGCAAGTAATGACGGACAAAATCCACAGTCCTGGTTTTGTGCAAATTGTATTCCAAATGAAAGAATCTTTAAATAGCCAGTGTGAACCAGAGAAATGATGACAGTGAGAAATACCTTTTTCAATGCTCTAATAGGCACCTGACTATTGTTTGAGGACAGATTACAAAAACTGTGAAACTATCCCTAAAGTCACTGCAATAGCACTGATCTTTGTACTTTGCAGTGGACCCAATTTGTATTTGTTTGTATCGTGAATGCACATGAGGACGTCATTGACAGCTGGTGGTGATAATACACCGAGCAGTAATGCAACAGTATTCAACAGTATTGAAAAAGACTGCCATCTAGTTAACCCAGATATAAACAATGAATGTGCCTACCTGTGGGCAAGAGCTCATCTTCATCTACCATGGTTGGCTCCTGATCCTGGACCTCCTTCACGGGATTAGCGCCAAAGCTGAGGCATCGCTGCACCTTAAGGAGGTTCTCCTTTAGATGGGGTCCATGCCTCTCCTGTAGAGCTTTCAGCAGCACCTCCCTGCACTCGGACACCAGGCTTCTCCCTCTCAGAAGAGGGAACTGCAGACAGTCACACAAACTCGCTGCCACTGCACTGACAGACTTAAATACACTGTCTGGATCGAGTCTTCTGTGCTGTACATCGAAGCTGTCGGCAGTGGGGGAGCTGGAGAGCTGAACTGGGCTTTGGTGGACATGATGAGCTCGTGTTTGGTGGGCAGGAGACTCACAGTTCTTTGGGGTTTGCACCAGAGTGGAAATCATGTGTCCCACTACCTTCTTGTTCAGGGCATTCACATTTTCTGTGTTAACAGTGCGAGCCAACGGTGTAGATGAGCTGATGGTTTTAAAACTTCCAGATGAAATATCAAGTTGTTGCTTTGGTCTTTGCCCTGGTGTCAGATCTGATCCCTGACTGAATTTCGTCTCTTTCTCCAGGCAAGCATCATTGGCCTTCATTGCGGGGCCTGCTTTATTTTGAAATAGCATAATCTCACCGGTATCAGCACCCAATGAATAATTAGTGGAAAGAGGAATGTGACATGTTGAAGATGGGTGTGAATCTTTCTTCTGCTCACTTAACAGGCGTTCAATGTCGATAGATTTCACTTCGTGGTTGAATAAGCCTTGGTGTCCTATCAGTCGACTGTCTGTGATGATACTGGGCTCCTGTGAAGTAGGGACGACATTTGGAAACCGTGCATCTCTCCCTGAAGGACAATAAGAGCTACTATGGCAGCAGTTATGATGATGCGCAATGTCTGTGCTGGTTTGGCAGTGATGGTGATGCGATTTGAACTTTGAGGCTTTTTTCCCACCACCTCTCATCCGACTCCTCTCCTTACGGCTCTTCAGTTGCTTCATTTTGTACTGCCCATCTGTCGCAATATGACGGTTGAAACGTTTGCAGTCTGCAGGGGATGTGTTCACTGAGCCACATTTTTTATCTGTTGTTTTTAACTGCCTGTTGAAAACATTTAAGGTCTTTCCTTTGTCTGGTATAGTCCTGCAAATGCGGCTCATACTGCACTGGATTCTGTAGAACGATAACTGTGGTTAGTCATATGTAAGTGAGATGGTAGGAAACAGATAAAAGAGAGTTGGATAACATCTACAGCAGCCCTATCTAACCACTTCTTTAGTAGGGCCAAATTTTAAAAAGTGCAGTTCCTATGGGGGGAGGCTTTTACATCCTCCATGTCCGGCCTGTAAAACTTGTTAAAACAATGCAGTTTTTTCTTCTTCTCAGCTTTGTATATATACGTTTTTTTCTATTGTAGAAGAAACGATAAACATAAGCACACTCCTGCAAATGTGCAGGAGTAGGCTGTCTGATTGTCGTAAATTCTCTCTGCTTAAACAGCATTTGTTCAAACTTTTTAATGAAAAAAGGAGTACTTTGGTGCGTAGCAACAGATATAACTAATTAATGGGGAAGAAATTCAAACTCATGAGGTAATACACAAACTCAAAATTATATATTTTTTTTCCATACTTGAATAAACAAGCTGTTCTCAGAGGAAAATAAGGTCCCCTGAACACTGTTTGAAGCTAGAAAGGTGGCAGGGTCAGCAAAATAGTTATTATAAACAAAGTTGAACAGTATGAAATTGCATTGTCCTTTAAGGGTCAGTTTGTTTATTCAGTCATGAAAACAAAGAATGTTTGTTTATTCAATTTGTTTATGCATAAAACTCAGTAAATGAAAATCTTTCTCTTCTGATTAGAATTCCTTCCCAAAAAACTACATAATGCACCTTTAACAAAATGATCAAAGGGCCTGAATGAGATTGTTTAAGGGCCGTATTTGGGCCACGGACCACCAGTTGAATAGGTCTGCACTACAGGATGCTGTTGAACATCAATGACCTCAACTCTATGACTAGATTATCAAAAAAATTACAACATTTCAATGGCAATGGCTGAATCTAAATGTCAATCTTCTCGGCTTGAGGACTTCGATCATACATACAGTGATGTTTTATCAGTGCATGGCATGCCAAATGTATTTTTCTTAATAGTTCATGACAATTTGAACATTGAGAATTCATGCAAGATTGTGCAAATCAGTGCAGTGGATAGTTTAGCAGGGACAGGCAGTAGTTTAATGTACACTGAAACACTCATTTTACATGACTATTATTTTGCTTATGTTATATTCATACAAAACAATCCATTTAGCATCACAATATAGATGGTGGTCTGAATTACTTCTCAACTGACTGAAAACCACCCTTTCTACAGGCCCATTTTCACTATTTATTCCACATCAAAAGGCCAAAATTTCCAGATTGTAAGCCAGACAGAAACTTTAAAACAAAACAGATATCTTCAAAAATTCATACTGTATAATTGGAGAACATCCTAAACAAATTCTTCTAATCTTTTAAACAATGAATGTCGCCACAACTGACATTTGGATTCAGCACTACTGGCTGTTGGCTAGCTTGTTAGGCTGTTAGCAAACAGGTGACCATAACGTCAACCACCAGGTGCACTTTAACTTGAAGCACACGTGTTTGGAGTTATTCAGCTGCAACTGCAACGAAACATGGTCACTAAGTTTAACTTTAAGCTCGTGTCATGCGAGACAAACGAAAGAAACACTTTTAAACAAACCCCAAATCATTAATTATCAACTTGGCTTACCGAAATTGTCAGCAGTCGCGTCTTTGCTGCATGCAAAATATGTAGTTGCTCGGCAACATGGCGCAGCCGTGATTCTCTGCGCAGCACCAACGTTCACGAACACCGCACAGCAGGACGAATCCACTTACACAGACGAGGGGGTAGAACTGTCTGATCTTTTAGATTATTTTGCGCTTGAACAATGATCCATTTGTCAATTACTTCATATAATTTCTTCTTAAATTCACCGTCAAACATATAGTTAAAATAAAAATAACGGTTGATCGTAAAATACAGGAAAACCGATCACTTGTTCCCCATGGAGAATAATGGTACCTGCAACTACAGTGAAAATTTACTTCCTGAAACTGAATTGGGAGATGACGATTTTTTGATTTTATGGTAGCCTATGTTTAGTAATATCTCTAAATGTAGCTGCTCTATAAAGCTAAACCCTTTTCTCCTTGTGTACATTGTATAGTTGCATGGTTCAGCGTTAAATCTGTGTGTGACCGGTATCTCTCAGTTAAACTATACCTCTATGTTGTGTTTCAGCAATTAAGCTAGCTACTGTGGCTAATTTCTCTAACCACCTTAGGTTAACCTGGGAATTAAAGCTATTGGCGGTTGATTTATCGGTTTGTTTTCGTTGTAAAAAGTACCAAATAGCCTCCGTGACTGCTTTCCCAACACAGATAGAGCCAAGTCATGAGTGCAGACGACTTAAACCCCGCCGCCACACCCACTGCCTGTGAAGACATCCAAGGAGATGGACGATGGATGTCTATGGTGTGTGAATTAACCTCATTATTTTGAGTTTTCTGTGAGTCGTTTCCCGAGTTTTACATAGCTGAAGCATAACAGCAGCAATACATTGTCAAGTTTTTAAGGTCTGCATTGTTTCTAATGTTACTTATTTTTAGTCTAAGTGAACAAAGCAGATTAATAATTAATTGATTGTCATTTATTTTGATGGCATATAGCTGTATAGACAGTCATAATCCTGATAGACCCTTTCTTTGGATGAGCTTCTTTGTAGTTGTTTTTCCATCAGATCTACATGGGAGTATGAACAGATCTGTGATTCACTAATAAAGTCTTTTTAAATGTACTATTCAAGCTCATATCTCACAATTCACATGCTTAATAATATATGAAAAATTGTCTAAAAAGGGCTCTTTTTAAAATGTGTTTTCTTATGTAAACACAACTTCAAGAATGCCATGTGATGCTGCGTTTTGTGGGATGCTTAATACTTTATAAAAACAAAGTTAATCTTCTCCTTTTCCTCCCTTATAGCACAACCGCTTTGTGTCTGACAGCAAAGACAAAGAACCTGAAGTCCTGTTTGTAGGAGACTCCCTTGTTCAGCTCATGCACCAGTTTGGGGTAAACACAGATCACACACTTTCCTGCGTCTCATTGTGTGCACAGTGTGTGATATCTAGTCTTGTACTCATAAACATCCATGAACATCTTCAAATTCTGTAACCTTAGGACTCAACATGTGGATGCCTTGTTGTTGTGTTTTCTCTGCAGATATGGCGACAGCTGTTCTCTCCTCTCCATGCCCTCAATTTTGGAGTGGGTGGTGATGCAACACAACATGTGCTGTGGAGACTGAGCAACGGTGAACTGGATAACATCAGCCCAAAGGTCCAAATCACAGCCAAAAATAGAGAACACAATCATGCTCGTTTATTCACACAGTAGACTTGTTGTTCTTAACTCTGTGATAAAATCATAATTCCAGGTACAGTATAATGACCTAGAACTATCAGTGACATGTGTCCAGTCATGAATTCCTTTCTCTTTTGTTGCTTTAGGTCGTGGTGCTGTGGGTAGGCACTAACAATCATGGTCACACCGCTGAACAGATCTGTGAAGGTATCATGGCTATTGTCCAAGTCATCAAGAACAAGCTGCCCCAGTCCAGGACACTTGTACTTGTAGGTTTTTCTCTGATGCATTCCTTGATATGATTGCCTGCATGTCTGTCTGGAATTGATGAATGAAGTTCATACAACCATTAAACTGCATAGTGATGTCACCCCTTTCAGTTCAATCTCAGCTCTGTGTGGTAAGGTAAACAGTAGACATTTGAAGTTTGTTGAAAAGGGATTTTGATTGTGTGTGTGTGTGTCTGTGTGTCTGTGTGTGTGTCTGTGTGTGTGTGAGAGAGAGAATGTTTTGGCGGTATGCCACTTTTCACGCTACATTTAGAAAGGCTTTACTTGTTTTAGAGGAGAGCTGAGAGTGAACTACATGTGAACTTGCTTTGTGTTTGGTTGAATGTCAACTGATGTGGGTGAGTAGGTAATGTAGCTAAACTCTTTTTTTAGATTTTATTTTTAAAAATATTACAAAAATACTAAGTTACATCAGTAACATTCATAATTCTGTTTTTTAGGGTATTCTGCCCAGGGGTAAATCGCCAAACATTCTGCGGGAGCGTAACGCCAAGGTGAACAAACTGGTCCAGGAGGCCGTGTCGTCCCTCCCCCATGCCTCTTTCTTCAATGTGGACCCAGGTTTTGTCCACTCCAATGGTAGCATCTCCCATCAGGACATGTATGATTACCTTCATCTGACCCCTCAGGGCTACCAGGCTGTGTGCGAACCACTGCACGCCCATCTCAAGTCCATGCTAGATAAGCCTGCTGAGAACTGAGCAACCATGGCGCTTACACTACCGCAGTGGTCCTCATCCCTGTGCCCGGAGAGCATCTCACTCAGCCTATTAACTCCTTGAATAATGGATAGAATCAATTTAAGAGCTAAGAGCTGCTCACATTATTTGTGTAAGTCCTCTTCATGGCCAGGGTTGGTGACCACTGTTACAGACAATGGGACCATAAAGTCTTTTGTGTTTATGATACAGTCAGAAATTAAATGTGCTGTGCTAGAGAGAGACAAAGTCTTGCCTCAATTCCCGGTAAGCATCCGTTCCACTAGCCTTTGGCTCTTACATTTGATTATTTAATTTCTCTGCCACATAATACATATGATGAATATGATGAGGGGAACTCGCTATCTATCATCCATGAGAATAACTACATGTGACAGGATGACACTAGAAGACACAGTTATATATAAATAAATCTAGATGGGCAGCAGTTATGAATAAAAGCTTTTAAAAGGATGCAGCAATTTTTTATTCTCTAGCTGTAGGTCAAAACATTATTTGCTGCACCCATTAAACAGGTAATTTATAACTGTGCTCCAGATGTCATCCTTCAGCTCTCATGCTGAATTTACCTTGGAATATAAACAGATTTCTGCTTTTCTGACACCGTCTATGACAAAATACACTGTCCATCTGAGGTTACATGAACAGGAAGTCCCTGGAAAAGGTTGAAAGACTGGTGCTTTAGTCACTCAGAATATGTTTGGTAAAAGAATTGAGATACTAGAACTGTCCTTACCGGGAAATTGCTGTGATTTGTCATTTTGGTTTCTCAGTTTCACCAAGTTCCACAAGTTACATTTACTTGGCGATAGCTTTATTTTCTCTGTTGTGATGTCTGATGTTTTTTTTGTAAATGTTAATTTGAACAACCAAATGTTTTTGATTGACCAATGCTGTCTGTTTGCTTTTTATCCTGTCACATGTCGTCTCATTATTGTCCTGTACATTTTTTTGCTTCACCTACTGTAACAGCACTTCTTGACATGACAAGCTGTGTTTTGTTGCAAACATAAATCTTTTCGAGTTGTTTGTGAAGTTGTACACATGTATCCAAAGTTGCTTGTGCTTCAAGTTTAATCTCATCTGCAACATAATGGCCCGTCAGACCTACTAAAAAGGCTTTACTTCACACTAAAATGCTTCTGAGATTCTTGGATAAGGATTGTGCTCCAGAACTTGAATTATGCCTCCGGATGGCTGATTGTGTAAGTGATGAAAGAATGCATTAAAATACGAAAAACAAGACGGTATCAGTGTCCTTTGATTGATTAATCAGATCATATCGGTGATGATACAGAGTCAGCGGCATTGATAGCCGTTGATGCAGTGATTGATTTTTATGCCTCAAGACTGATCACTAACCCGGTTCAACAAGAGTACACATGCTCACATTAGGCCCAGAAGAGATTTATTACCTTTGGTTGACTGGTTTCGTTCTGTTCTCACAGAAGTGGGGAAGTTCATTTCTGTAACTTTAGGAGGGTGAACAAGTCTCGCTTTGCTCCAGGCCTGTGCCCAGCTTTGTTAGGATTGTCCAAGACAGATGCTTTTCCAGCATTCTTCACACAATACAATACCTCATACTTACCATTTTGGCTGATTATAGCAAGCATGATCTTACATGTGACAGTGTTGATGACTGATATTTAGCACCCATAATTGTGATTGATTGTAAGCCTGGAAAGACGTTATTATTCACAACATGCATTGTAAATGAAACATAAGCAGGAAGTTTAATGAGCGTTGATATCCTTTTTATGTCTCAGTTTCTCTGCATGTTTAATGAGTGTAAAAGCATACTGAAGACAGATTTGATGTCAGGTTTAATGAGTAAGTTAAAGGACAAAAGTCAAATTTGTTTAACCATTTAACCAATTTAACCATTCAAGGTAAGATAATGATTTCGAGAGTGTGAGAAAAGCTTCAACCTGAGACTTAAAAACATGGGGCCATTTGCCATTCAAAGGCACTCATGCATTTCATGTGGGTCCCGCACTTTCTCACAACAATGATCCATTACTCGCACCCACAATCAGGTATTTTGGCAGCGGTCCATTTCTGCTTTTAATTCACATCCACCACTGTAAAGGTGCTAGTTGGGCAAGGCGTACCTCACATAACTGAGTCAACAAATGTGCCACGGCTTCAGTTTCCGATGTCAACACCGTCCTTTATAAGGAGGCTCAACAACAGCCAATGTATTCTCTCACTTGGACTGAAGTTAGTGTGCATGCAGGATTTCTTTCCCTGGACTTATCGTACTGTACAACATGGGACCAAGAATGTTTCTGCTGCTGGTTCTTGGAGTGCTTATTTTTACCGATCACAGCCAAGGTATTGTAAACTTTATCAGAATGAGATGAGTTTTTAAAATAAGTTTACATTCCGTGTGTTTAATTCTGTGATTGTCTTTTCAAAGGTCTTCCTGAGACCTATGAGCGATCCTTGATTGTCAACACATTCACTGATGGTACGTGGGGTTAATGTTTGAAACTATTTTTCACAAGATTGGCACATTAATATTCATCAAGTTTTTTTTTAACGTGAAGGGGCACTGTATAACTTTTTCTGAACTTTTATTCTTGAACTGTAGGACCTCTGGACGGGCAATTCGCCCTTTTTTTAACTCGAAAATATACGGCTGTTTTTCTCTAATGTTTACGCACATGACTTTCAAGCATGTTCGGGAAGTTTAAGACTTGACCTGTAAACCCATCAATTCTCCTCCTGCTGGACAGAATAAGGATTAAATTGGTCTTAAACTCCAGTAGTCTGAGCCTGGCCTTAGCTCTTGCAAGCTGTTATTCCTTTCACCGAGAGCTCTTTCTCTGTTTGTTAATAAGCCCATAAAAAAGTTGAATAGTGCACCTTTAATTTAATCAAAATCTTTATCTTCATCTTGTTGTTATTCATTTATTTTTAAGTGTAGCATATCAAATGTTTTCTAGCCTCTGACACTGGAAAACCACTGACTACTGCGAATCCAATCAACACTCCAAGGAAGCACAACAGATTGTGCATCTACAAAGGTGAAAGTAACATTATTACAGTTATAAACAAATAATCAGTTTATATGTAAGAAGAGCCTCTCCCATCCTCACCCATTCTGCTCTTTTGTCTTGGTGTATTTGGGGTCACCCAGGAAAGGAAAGAGTGGTGGCGAGTGCACGCTGCCTTTGTCAGGAGTCTGCCAGACGCAAGCGGCAGAAATGTGAGTTGATTCATAATATGATGAAGTTAAACAGCCGGTAAAAAGTAAGATAAGAAAACGACTCTTTGAAAGTGTTATAGTGATATTGATTTTAAAATCTTTTGGAAAGAAAACTTAATCTGTGTTTTTTTCTTCTAACCCTATTGCGCCACCTGTGTCTTCAAATCCAAAGTGAAAAGATGGTGCCAGAGGAAACAACATAAGAATCTGAAGACATGCATCCAGTTCAAACCAAAAACCTTTGTCCCCAGTGTCCCCATGTGAACAACACCGAGAGGAACTCATACTATATGTGTGATGTTTATGCACTAATCACTGTAATACATATATCTTTGTATACACAATATATTTCTTATTAAAGAGCAAATGTTTTACAAAAAAAAGTTGTCATGAATCAGCACAAAGACAATAAAGTCCCCACAAAACTGATTGTGTTGATTTTTTATTGATTGACAAAAAAAATACCATGAATCAAAACATCATAAGACTTACATTTACTTACAGTTCTAATATCATCACACAAAAGACAAAGTACAGGTGATCAGAATGAAGAATTGCAATTAATAGCAAAACATTATCAGGGTCATTCAAAAGGAATAGAGTTGCATGGTTTACTCTTGTTAATCTTTGGAAATATTTTTTATCAAGGGCCTAAACAATATCCACCACATGAACTACTTTTACTTGCTAATGATGATAACATTTGACATAAAAAAAACTAAACAGGCAGTGCAATAATGATAATAATAATAATTATAATAATAATAATGACATTTGTCCTTCCAGTGTAAATGTGACTATTCAGTATTATACATAAATGACAAATTTAATTAAATTAAAGAAAATATCAAACAAAAACTGAAATCAAAGCCTGTCACACTTCACATTCTTCTTTGCCTTTCCAGTAAAACATCACAAAAAGTGATATCACGGCATCAAAATATTGACTATACAGTACCTTCCCTTTCATTTTACTTTAAGATTGTTGACTGTAGATTGAGCAAAAGGCATTTCAGCATCACTGGATCTCAGAGGACTCAGTCGAACAGCACAGTGGCCGACAGAGCGAACAGACCCATCAACATCAGACTGCCTTGGGATGGAATGAGGGCAGAGGCGTGACCTGAGAGGGAGAGAGAGATGGAAATAAAGACCGATAAAGAAACATGTCTGCTGTTCGGAAGTGAAAAGAAAGTTAGATTTAGTAGGCAACAATATGAGACGTCTTTAATTCTATGGCAGTTATTCTGTGTAGAAATTTAACAATAAGTCGATTAGTTGGTCGAAAGAAAAAATCAATTGCCAAACATTTTGTACAATATTTATTTCTCAAGCAAAAATGTAAAAGAAATATACTTATTCTAACTTCTTAAATGTAAGAATTTGCTGGTTTTCTTGAAGAGACTTTGGGTTTCTTTTTTTGTTTTGTTTTACATTTTATAGACTAAATGATTGTGAAAATAATCCCCTTAATCAATAATAAATAATTGTTAGATGCAGCCAATTGTCGGCAAAATTATAAAAAATAAAATATTCCATTGTATAAAGCAAACAATAAACGAATCAAACAAGAGAAATACTAATTTTGAAATGATCTTATATGTATAATTATAATAATAATAATAATAATAATTATACTATAAGTTTTGCATCATATTTCAACCATACTTTGCCTGTGAGCTCATCTGATACCACAAACTTTTTTGAAGACCATTAAAGGACCTTTTTTGGAAATTCTGTATCGACCACGTCAAAAATAAGGAGAGAGGAGGAGTAAGGCCCACTCACCGATAGTGAAGGTTTTGGTCTCGTACATGGTGATATTGGTCACTGGGTTCCTAGCCTTACATGTGTAGTTCCAGGTGCTGTCTTTGAGTGGAGTGAAAGTGATTTCCGAGCCAGTAATTTGAGGTACAGACTGATTGTTAACGA
>OMLP01019746.1:50536-64579 GCA_900302685.1 Spondyliosoma cantharus
TTGTATATATAATGTTTTTTTTTTTTTTTTTTTTTTAAATTGGGATTGGGAAAAAAATTAGTGCAAAAAATCCAGGCCTTTGTTTGCCTTTGTTAACTTTTTCTTTTTTTTTTTTTAAAGCTGGCCCTTCGTGGAATGTGCCTAGCTGACAGTATTTGATTTGCAAAGTATGTCACAAGCAGAGAAAAGAAAGATAGAAGGAGAGATTCAGATACTTACAGTTGACTTCCACCTTGAAGGGGCTGCTGGTCATGTTGCTGACGTAATTAAAAGCCTGGCACGCATAATTTCCATTATCTGAATGTTGGACTGGGTTGAGAGTCAGTGTCTTGTTGCCCATGCTGAAGTCTGTTGTATTGTCGCCGTAAATAAGATTACCGTTCTTCCACCACCAAATTCTGTCCACCGATCCATCCACCTCACAATGCATGGTGAACGACTCGTGAAGTATTGCTGGTCCGCCTGTGTGATTCACCACGACTGATGCAAGTGGGTCTATAGGATAAGAAAAATAACTGAGTGATTTAAATTCACACATGTGAGTTGAGTGAATATGGGAATGTAAAATGAGTAGCTGACATTTTGAGAAATATGCTTATTTGCTTTTTCGAGAGTTAGATGGGAAGATCAACACCACTTTCATATCTTTCAGTTATATGTGTATGAAGCTACAGACAGTAGCCATAGCATAAAGATTGGAAAGAGCTAGCCTGACACACCCTGATGCCACAAATTTGTTTTTACACTCACACACACATGAAATGTAGCATATTAAGTAATGAGCCTTAGAGGTGGATTTTGTCACCTTTGGACAGAGCTAGGCTAGCTCTTTATCCCTGATTCCAGTCTTAATGCTAAGCTAAGCTAAAAGGCTGCAGGCTGGTGGTAGCCATCCTCCAATCGAAGGCTTAGCGAGACAGCAAATAAGCCTTTTCTCCAAAATATCAAATAATTTCTTTAAAACTAGTGTGTCTCTGCTGAGATAATAAAATAAAAGAAGCAAAACATTTTTAAATCCGACCTTACCCAAAACCCTGATCATTGCACTTGCGCTGGCAAACCTGGATGTGACCGTGTTGTGGAATAAGCATTGGTAATTTCCTGAGTTGCTCTCAGCAACCCTCTCTAGTTTCAGGTGTGGGCCAGATCGATTTAGGTACATCCCATCAACCATCCACTGGATGGTCGCCTGAGGTTTGGACTCGGCTGAGCACATCAGCGTGATGTTGGTTCCTGTTCTGTGGAAGTACATCATGGGCATGATCGTCATTGTTACGTTACTTGGTCCATCTGGTGAAGCAACAACAGAGAAATTGTGTTAGGAGGTTGTATGACTGGATTTTGTTAATACTGTTGGCTGATACATTGTCTTGTGAAAACTCACAACTGATGTTCAGCTGTACAGGGCCGCTGATTTCATTGCTGATACCGTTGGACACATTGCACTTAAACGGCCCCTCGTCATAGCGGGTCACCATGGCAATAGTGAGGGTGGCGCCTCCATTCCTGAACTGCACTCCTCCACCTGCTGTGACCACAGAGCTGCCTTTCAACCAAACATAAGACAGGGACGTGCCCTTGGACACGGAGCACATGAGAACTGCTGTGTCATTGAACTCCACCAGGTTGGTTGCACGTGCTGTCAGAGTCACGTTTGAAATAGGCACTGCAAAGAAGGAAAAAAGACAAGCCATTAGTCATCCAGTTGAAAGAGCTGATTGCAGGTGACAAACAATGTAATAATTGGTACAGGTGGAAACGTGACCCATATATGAACTGAACTGAAGTTTGATTCAAGACAAAATTTGTATTAGCCTTGCTTGAGGCGATGACTGTTTTGATAATTCATAGTTCAAACTGAAATAAGCCAAGAAACCATAACATTTCCCCCTGTACCATCATCTGATCAAATTTTGATTTTGCCTGGGATTTTGGAAGACTAACATTCAAAACTGATGACATCCCCATCAGCCTCAATTGTACTAAGATGGTGAACTTGCAAAACACCAGAATTGTCTTTGTCAGCTTGACAGCATGTTGACTGAAAAAATAAGGTCATTAGAAATACTTACAAAAGCGTTTAGGTACCAGCATTTAAGTACTATAGTGCCTGAGTTCAGCCTCAGAGGGCCACTAGATGAACTCTATATGTCTTGCTTTACACTGCACTTGTGTTGAAGCAACTAATAACCAGTGGTGCACTGCACTGATTGTGAAATTGTGAGCTGATACCGATGGCAATGTTTGAATTAACAAATTGCCCCAATAGTTGATGCAGACACAGATTTTTGTTTTGTTTTGTTTGAGTTGTTATTTATTCCTTCCTTTTGTGCCAAGGAAACAAAAAAAAACAACAAAAAAACAACTTAATTATATAAAGATAATGGAACTGTTTGAAAGTAATTTAGCCCATCATTACATTATCTTTGAAAGAGCACAAATTGATGAAACAACTTTGGATATAACCTTTTTTAACATAAAAAAAAACCCTTTTTGAAAAGTAGTTGCTTCAAACATGGTTTATACCTACTTAGGGGAAATAAATTCAAACTCAGAACCATAATATTAACAATATTAATAATCATAATAATACAAACTCAGAAGTATTTTTTTCCATAACTGAATTAACAAGCTGTTCTCAGAGGGAAAAAAAGGTCCACAAAACAATGTTTGAAGCTAGAGTGGTGACAGGGTCGGCCAAATAGAATTAAAGTAAAACATGATGAAACAGTGTGGCCTTTAGGGTCAGTTTGTTTATTTAGTTTGTTTAGGCATAAAAAAAGTCAGTCAATGTTGATCTTTCTCTTCTGATTAAAATTTATTCACCAAAACTACATAGTGCACCTTTAATCATAAGATTTTTCAGAACTGACATCACCTTACAAACTGATAATGGCAGTGTCACGAGGCAATAGCACATTGATATTCCAGTTCAAAATCGGTGAGTGACGTGTTATTTACCGATAGGTCAACAGCAGCCAACAAGGTGACTGTTGGCTGATACCAATGTTTGGTCGATATATCGGTGCATCCCTTACAAATAATGTATGTGACAGTAGTGATAGTTTCTGCCACAGATGAATTATGTTTAAATATGTTAATGTCTGTTTGATGATTTAAGTTTGTGCACAATTAGTCAGAAAAGTTTTTTATCAAATCAAAAATGTTCAGCCAAAATGCCCTATTTATTCAATTTGAAGAATGAAACTTAAGGATAACTTGACGTGCGACTGTCCAAAGTCAAGGTGACTGGCTGCTTGGCTGCTTACTCCCACACAACCCCGTTATTTTGTTTTGCAAATCAACACTCGAGGTTGACACTGCATTATGCAAATAATATCTGCTGATAGATTACAGTTTCTTGAATGGCTGAATGAGTCTTGAAGCGTAAACATGTAATGAGTTTTGTTTTATATACATTTATGGAATGTAAGAAAGTATAAGAGGGAGTGAATACACATGAGAAGTGATGAAGTGATCCTTACCTTGGACCGACAGGGTCAAATTAGCACGAAACAAATTGAATGCCTCCAATATGTACATTCCAGAGTCGTCCAACTGTAGTGACCTTATAGTCAGTGATGAAGTGGTTTGATTGAACGTCACCCTGTCCCTCCAATCCATAGCTATCATCCCATTTCCAGAGGATACAAACACAATGATGGCCCTGTCAGCCAACATCCATACCCCTGTAGTGACACTGGTCTGGCTGTAAAGTGTGACATTGCTGCCCACTTGTATGGGGTTCTCAGAGGCGTGTATACTCTGGCTATGTGCAGGAGCTAGAAATAGAAAGCAAGGAACAGACAATATTCAGTCTTTCTTAATGAAACATTGGTCATTCTACATAAAAAAAAACTATTTTTTATCATTTAGATTTACAAACTCTCTCAGGCTCTCATTTCCTTAACTGAGGATTAGTATAATAAAAAATCTAAATTAATTTCAGTTAAAAATAATTCAACCTTACCTGTTTTAAAGGTAATCGTGGCCAAGATTAGAACAAACACCAGTCGAGACTCCATTACAGTCTTGTTCTCTTCTCCTTTCGGTGGGAACCTTCCTGCCAGCTAAATGTGCTTGTCTCTGGCCGTGATAAATTCAAATCTGACGATTTAATATGGTCACAACTGGCTCCTTATCAGCAAATATTTGCTCTACATCAGTCCCGTGTTCTGTTCTCAAGTAAATGCTTACCCCTAGTCTTCCATCATCATTATACTTCACTGCCCTGGCCACACCTTGTTTTGCCCTGCTCCACCAGAGACTGTACAGGTACACGGCAAGGTGTGTCCATTTACTGTAAACCTCAGTCGCTCTGCAACTTTCCACCAAACAGAGGAGGGGATGGAGATATTTGCAAGTGCACTATATGAATTGGAAGAGTACCAAGAGCGAGGACTGGTTTCGGTGTAGTCAAATACTCTCAATAAATGTTTCTGAGCAGTGTCCTACTCAACACATTTTCCCATAATGCAGGTGGTGTAAACAGTGGAGTTAAGACTGCTTACATTAAGGGAAACTTACATGGTAAAAAAAAAAATTAGCATGGAGTCAACTATTCTTTTATCTTGACTTAACATGAATGAGTATAACATGAGTTTTTGATATTTCAAACGAAACTACCACACTTTATATTTATGAACACGAGTTCATTCAACTCATTAAAACAGGTGTCGAAATCAGATCAGCATATTAGAAGACTTACCAGCATGCATTGTTTGAAAGTTAAAACTCTTCTGAGACTCTTCTTTTTCATAGTTTGAAGAAACAATATGTGAATATGCTGTGTATCCTTAATACATTGTGAGATAAGTTGTTTACTTTTAGAATAATGAAAAAGTTGATAAGCACCATGAAGGTTAGCGTTGAATTGAGTCTTTAGCCAATCACACAACTGACATAGTTGAAAGATGTGTTGCTCAGCTAGAAATTCATATGGGAAACTGGATTGTGAGTAACATGCGCTTATGGACTCTAAGAACGACTGAATTATTATTAGGTTTACACGACTAGAAAAATGTATTTACCTTGAATATTTACGAAATTACCTCAAACTGTCTTCTGAAATTTAATCAACCTAAAATTTTAAGGCAGCCCAGACATTAACTTTTAGGCTTATTTTACATTTACTGTAACTTGAGGTATTAGGAAGTAAACAAAGCATAATATAGAAGTGAAACAAAGTATTTATCACACCTGACTCCACATTTATATCAATATATATCTTGTCACTGGACACTTTATCTTATATGGTAATTTGGTAACAAGGAGTGTAGACAATAGCAATATTGAGACGTTTGATCAGAGGGCAATAGACTGTCTTTACCTTTTCTGTAGGTCTTTTTGTTTCTTTATCTCCTGAAGATAAGACCTTTTTTATTTTAACTTAATTTTTTTACATAAGAAACGCATTAAAACTGAACTCTATACCTCTCTGAACTCTGAACTCTATACCAAACGGGCCTTTTCAATAGTCTTCTGTTCTATTTTTGTCATTTGTCCATCAATGCTCATCGATTAATGATTTTTTCTTCCGCTTCTTTTTTGGCATTGCAGCATGATCACGACTTTTCTAAGTTTCATTTTGAACACTTCATCGTACTGAAATACTTACATCAGTTCAGGTATTTTTCATAAATGCAACACAATACACAAATGGCCAACAAAGACGTGATAGTACAAAGCAGTAGAATTGTATTTGCAGACAAAGGTTTTGGTTCTGGTTTTTGCACATGTTTGAGATATGTGGGTGTGGTTGTGTATTATCTTGCTCACTTTGTGTACTCCTCATCAGCCTTTCAATTCATTGTTTGATGAGTTAACATATTACAACATACTCATACATTTCAAGACACGCAGTGATGGTTTTGAGTGCTGTATTGGTTCACTGTGTAAGATTTATGTCGTTGCATTCGTCATGGACTGAATGAAACCCGAGCGTCTGTGAAAGAGAGGCAGTTAGTCATCAGTTAGTCAAGTTACAGTGTTTGTCTTCACAGAATACCTTTTCTCTCACACAAAAGTGCTCTCATTCAAACTGTACATTCCTTCTCCTTCAGAGCGTAATTCAGTGAATAACATTAGTTGCGCATACATGTAATAAGAGACGGACAGACAATCAAAATATTTTTTTTATTATGTAATTTTAGGAAATTCACTGGTTCCAGCCTTGTAATGGCCTTTGGGACAAACGTTTTTCAACTTACATTAAATTAGAATCTGTCAAGATTTTTTAGACCAAACTATTAAAGGGCCACTTTGTTGTTTTGGAGAGGAAACGTAAACTTGCAAATGAGCCAATAATACAAACTCAGAAGTAAATAACATTTCTTCCATTACTGAATAAACAAAAATCTGAGTTCAAGCAGAAATGTCATCACTTTGAAGGGATAATTTTACCTCTTTTTCTTCCTTGAGACATTTTTAAAAAAATTAATCTTAATGTCGTCTTACTTCTTTTTCCAGACTACACATAACCTCACTGACCCATACGGATCCAAGCTATGTGAACTAACCAACAGAATGATACAGCCAAGTAGATGGCTGTGCAGATTGGATGAATGACTTCATGTTGCTCCTACTTGGGTGATGTATTGCAAACAATGCAACAAGACGAATGAGAAGCTTGTGCCAAAAAAATCTATATTTATTGAGTTGTCATGGTGCAAATGGAGAAACTCACAGGCTATTTCAAGTCTGGCTATAGTCTAGAGGGCATTTCTGATTGAGAAATCTTAGTATAGATCAAGGGTTGTGATTGCGATTAAATAGATTGTTATATTAGTTTTTGGGCAGATTTACCTTAGAAAATTATTTTTGGAGTGTGTGAATGACCAAAAATTGGAAGTATTCATGACCAGTTATTCTAAAACGTGCCTTTTAGAAGAAGAGTCCAAACAATAACAGCAGAGGCAGCAGCCACACACTGACTGCCTGTTGTTCAGATCCTGACTCTGCGGAAACAAAGCAAAGTGAGGATGAAGTTGGGAACAGATGGAGAAATACGGTATGGAGGTTGATTTTCAAGATACAAACAAACTCACTTGATATCATGATGTTTGTGGTGATGGTGCTGTTCATGTTGGTGTGATTGTTGAAGGCCAGACAGGAATATGGACCACTCTGGTCCTCACTGACGCTGAATAGCTCCAACAGTGGACCTGTGGTGTTCACGAGCTCTCCTCTGACGGCCCACTGGAGCAGAGCTGGAGGATTGGACTGAGCTGAACAGAGCATGGTCAGATTGGATGCAACTGAAAAGGAAGTGCTGTTATTTCCATTCACTGTTAGGGCCATGTTGTCTGGACCATCTGAGAAAAGAGAAGAGGAGAGGCATGCAGAATTTCAGAGCTCTGATGGTGAAACTGGACAATTATAGTACATGGGGTGGGGGGGAGATTACTCACAGCTGATGGTAAAGTTTAATGCATCACTGGTGCCATTACTGACAGGATTGAACACATGACACATGAACGGTCCCTGGTCATAGCGGGTCACGTTGACTATAGTGAGAGTGGAGTTTCCGTCTGTGAGTTGAACTCTGTCACTGGCTGTAACCTCAGAGCTGCCGTTCATCCAGAGGAAAGAGAGAGAGGATCCAGAGGAGACGGAGCACTTGACGACTGCTGAGCCGCCGAACTCCATCAGGTTGGTTTCATTCACGCTCAACGTCACATTTGAAATGGTCTCTGTGGGAGACAAGGTTCAAGATGTGTCAACATACTATACACTGTGAGGATTTGTTGTAGGCAAGCAATGGAGGAACAGCAGCCATACAAAAAGCTATATGTCAGTGCTACATAGGCCTGTATTCTGTTGCCACTGTGTTAGACACACCTGTACAATCTAATGCCCTCTAATATAATATCTATCTGTACAAAGCTTATCATCAAGTGCTTGTTCACACAGATTGGTCCTGAGGACATAAGTCTCTCAACCTTGCCATTTCCATACATGAAGAGCGCAGGATATTAAAAACACCCCTCAATAATCTAATTAACACCTCAATCCTAATATATTAATGACAGCATCAAAAAAAAGAATATGATTTTACAGGGAGGTGAGGTTATGTTTTACCTGTGTCCATTTACTGGTTGGTTTGTCACACAAATACACAAAATACTCACATTGGGCAGTACACATTTTTACATTGTATTACACTAAAAACTTGTCCATTAAATGTAAATACTCAACCCTATACAACTGTCTTCAGAGGGGCATGTCATCTAAAAACAGGGGTGGCTGTTACCAAACACATCCACTCAAATTACTGGAACCAAGTTGTTTTGTTCAGTTACTTTCATGCCCACATGGAACCACCGTGTGGGCAGCACGGCACAGTGGTTAGCACTGTTGCCCCACAGCAAGAAGGTCCTGGGTGCTTGACTTGACTGGGGCAGGGCGCTTCGCCATGCTCTCCCTGTGTCTGTCTGCCTGGGATCTCTAAGGGTACTCTGGCTTCCTCCAATCCAAAGACATGCAAAAAAGTTAAACTCTCTGTAGGTGTGAAAGGTTGTTTGTCCCTATGTGTCCCTGTATGTCAGCCCTGTGATGACCTGGCAACTTATCCAGACTGTACCCTGCTGCTCGCCCAATGTCAACTGGGATTGGCTCCAGCCCCCCTGTGACCCTGAAAAGGTTAAGCGGTTACAGATGAAGGATGAATGGAAGTTATTTTTTTGGGAACTAATTAAGCTCTTTCACTAGAGCATTAAAATGTATTTATTACCCATTTATTACCCATTAATATAGGTATTTGTTATGACTTATAAACTCTTAAAAAAGACTGCTTTAATAGAAAATGCTCCAAGTGGATCGAAATGAAATATTTTAATATATCAAAGTGACCTTATCATGTGACATAAAGTACAAAACATACTGATGTAACTCTAGATAGCATAAACAGGCTTGGTGAAACTGAAGGAACCGGCAGAGTGACCAGATAAAGGTGAGGCTTGACAGACACAGAAACTGTCCAGACGTCATGTGATCAAAAGGGCGACAAAACCAAAACACATGCAGGTTCTCACAGCAAATAGAGAGCTGCAGTATTAAAGTTTACTGTTGTCGGTCCAGATGTCACGAGGCAGAGACACGTATTTCCTTCAGAGCTTTCTGAACACTGTACAGAGATCCACTTTTTCATTATAACAGGAACCTATTCCAGTAAAAAGGGAAGTGTAAACATTTAATCAGCACATTTTCCGCCGCCCTCTCCCATGTTCATTGCAATGAGCTGCAAAAGATTCTGTAATGATAATGTCCACAGTTTCTTTTTATACCTCCATATATTTATTTTGATGTTCTAATCATGTTTAATGTAACACTTCTTGTTTTTCGCTAGCTTACTTGTTTGGCTGTTGTCCTCATTTGCCCTTAAGATGTACACTTGTCGTGTTTGGTTTCTGTCTCTGTGTACACCACTTTTATTACAGTTTCTGTGTGTCTCTGTAACTGATTTCCTTGTTGTCTGTACATCAGTGTAAATATTTGCATTTCTTTGTGAATCAGGTTCAACAGATGATATAAAAAATGTTTTTATAAGTATATGACATTAGCAGGAGATCTTTAAATTTAAAGATTCTTTAGATATGTTTAGGTAAAAGGTGTATTTGGATCTAAAGTGAAACTATACAACAATCATGTGATCCATCTCATGAAACATATTTACCCAACAATACCCGCAGCCTCCTTCAAACCACTGTCCCAGTTTAAGGTCAGTAACAGAGATGAACATGATGGATTCACCAGCTGAAATGTCCTTGAAGGAGATATTAAATTTGAAAAACTGCAAATAGTACTGCTAACAAAAAAAAGATAAAACATAACTTTGCTCCTCTGGTTGGTGTAAGAATAGTACAGCTTCTCTCCTCAGGATGTGAGACTCCTCAATTCATTGTCTGCACTCCACTTTACAATATATTATATATTTTATACTTTCTTTATTAGTATAAAGACTTCAACTCAAGATTTCGTTCTTTAGCCCTGGTGTCTTAAAATGACTAATAAATGAACCTTTAATTTCTTTAATAAAACATAATGGTTTACTTTACAATAACACACTACAATATGCTACAGTAAGGATACAAATCAAATACTCAAAAAACTAACGCATTAGTCATATTGATTTAAAGCAACATAAAAGCTTTTTTATCTGATGACCAGTTTGATATAAAAAAAATGTTTTTTTATTATTAACAGGGTTTTTTTTTTTATCAGTGTTTTTTTGTGTGTTTGTTTTTTAACCAGATTGCTGATAAGATAGATACAATTAAAAATGCACAACTTTGGCTCTGATGTTAGCAGAGGCAGCATGTAATCTATAACTGAAGTTATCAAATAAATGTACAATATTTGCCTCTAAATGTAGTCGAGTGGAAGTATAAAGCAGCAGAAAATGGAAATACTCAAAGTACCTCAAAATTGTTCTTTAGGTACAATAGTTGAGTAAATGTGCTTAGTTACATCCCATCAGTGTGAGCTGATCATATGAAGTCATCAGAACTTCATTTGTTAATGGTGAGTAACAGGAATTCATGATGCAATTATTAATTTTGCTCAAGTTAACCCTAACCCTAAATATATGATAGATACACAAAGTTCTGATAAAAACACCCTTCAAGTCGACTGTTCATGGGCTGGTTTCTAAGAAGTCTCCAATGGATGACCTATTGAATACTCCCAACCTTGGTTGTCAACTGTTTGTCCAGTCTTACCCACAACAGTGATGGAGGCATTGGCCTGAAGCTGGGGGTCACTGCCCTGCACTACGTAGACTCCTGAGTCTGCCACCGTGACGGAGCTCAGGGTCAGAGCTCCGGTGAGGATGTTGACTGACGCCCTGCCAGTGTGACTGGGGAAAACCGCCTGCTGTTCCCCGATCCAGGTGAGGATGACGGACTCTCCCACTGCCCAGCTTCCACTTTTGATAGCCGTAGAAGGAGACAGAGACAGCGTCACGGTGTGGCCGGCTATAGCTGGATTGACAGAGGGCTTGACCTCCACAGCAATGGAGGCCAAAACACCTGAAGAAGAGAGCAATGTTCATTATCAAGCGGAAAATAAATGATACAACAGACCTTTAGTCTTTTATAACAGCACAATTAAGTGATCACAAATCCATCAACCTACCTTGTATTAAAGCCAGCAGGACAATAACAGAGGTTTCCACTCTTTTCTTCTCCATGGTGTGTCGATGCTCTGAGGATGTCCTCACTATTTCCCCTCTATTATATTACACATACGTCCAGCCCCCTACCATAAATACCTACCTGCAGTAGCGACCCCAGTTCTTATCTGCAGGTGTTACTGGTTATGTGGTGGTCACTCTTGTCAAACTTACAAACGGTGCATTATACTTTTCGTTTACCATCTTGGGTTCTGTCAATGGGCCAATGATAAATTATGACAGAAGGTATGTGAGGAAGGACTTGGGGAGCAGGGGGTTGGCGGCAGTATAATCTATCGAGTCTTTTTTCTTTTTTATCTTTAAATTATCAACATTTTTTGAGGAGGGGCTTGTGTTGTTTTTCTCTTCATCAGTGTCCTGTCTAATCCTGTTTTTTTGGTAAGGTTATGATTCAGGGCGGATTATAGTCTTCCCACTTCAACTCCTGAAAGTTTCGGTGTAAACATGTGACACTTTCGACTCTTTTCTCTCTCTCTCTCTCTCTCTGAGGGTGTGTGCGTCCACCACAAGGACTTTGCATCACCTCCGCTCCATTTTCTTTGTAGTAAATGTTCACTGACAATGTCTTTATGTTCTGCTCCGTGCACTGAATCTTACAAACAGACATAACAAGATGAACCGCATGGCAGAGCAGCATGCTATTCAGTATTTTCATAATTCAATCAGTGCACCTGCTGTCTTTTGCAGCATCACATGTTGAGTGGGTAAACTATTATACCTTTTCACAATGCCACTCAGCAAACAACTGTGGCATTATGTGAGCCATGGCTGTGCAAAGTTCAGTATCCGAGCACACCTGTGTTTTGCACCTGACACACCGGCGGTGAGACTGATGACTTGGCTGCCTTAATGGTAGAGCATGAGGGTAAGCGGGTGAACAGAGGACAGATATTTTTGAATTGAGTGTGTGTGTGGTCCTTTTTTTGTTTTAACTATTACTAAAAAATGTGTCTCGATCAGCCAACATTAGCTGACATGGTCAGTTCAGGTGTCTGAAGTATATAACATGATGGAGTCTTTTCATGATCCTACATATAGTCTTATTAAACAAAGCCATAACTTTGAATTATGCTGTTTTGAATGTATGTCATATGCAAAATTATTCTGCAAATGTGGATGCAAATGTTTTGTGTGGCTTCAAAATGTGCACGAGAGACATGACATATGAGAACAAAAATATTAAAATAATACTAATGATAATAAAACACACATACTGGAATAAACTAATATACTATTTTTTAAATGATTGAAAGTCCACTGAACGATCCTGACAACATCAAGTCTGGCCTGAACGCCGTGAATGTCGAGAGGCAGGAAGCTGCTGGACGCCCTCAGGATTTATCCCTCGTAATCCAACACCCTGACCAGAAGAACCACATTTCCCATCAAGAGAGCAAAATAATCCTTCTGTTCTCGGCAGTGTTGTCGATAGACACCAATACGGGTCTGAGTTTGTCCCCACAGCAACTTGTTCTTGTTATTGTTAAAATGTGTAACTACTTTGAAAGATGCTGGTACAGGTGCTTGGGTGGCATGACTGATCAGAATCCACTGCTTTAATACTTTCAGGTCAAACTGTGTCTCATCAGAAACTTGGATGGGTACTTTTAATTTGTATCACATTTCATATAGTTTAGAATTATGTTTATGTTTATTTATTGATTTGACAGGGAAAGATTTTATTGATTTTAATTGTTTCGTTGGTGGTTTGATGTTTCTACATCTTTGCTGTTGTTATTTAGATTAATTAAGACAATGCAACTGGAGGTCTTTGGCCTTAATCATTGAGAGTGATCAGAGTTATTGTATTGTATCAAACTAAATTAAACTAAACTGCAATCAATATTCATATGAGGGATGAACACTATCACACATACAGTGCAGTCAAAAGAAAAAGCTCAACAAGGATATTTGTTTTATTCACTTCTTATTTAGATGAGAGCACAGTGCCTCCCTTAGAGTGAGTGGAAACAGCATAACGTGCCCAAAACTGAAAAGACAAGAACACTTAACCAAAAGCAGTTTTGTTTTTCAATCCAAAAATAATCTAGGATTCCAAGTTTACAGTATTTTAGCATTTAATGAATGAATTTAAGGCGTATGAAGCTACTCACTGTTTCGTTGATTGTCTTCATCAACGGGGGCCACCAAACTTGCTCTTGATTGACCACAGATCTGAACATAATAAACAAATAAGTAATGATCTAGTACTGTAGTTTAAGATAAGGTACAACTTTATAAATCCAGCATGAGAACAATGTGTATATAAATGCATCAATAATTAAAATCCCCAAATATGAAAACAGGAACGAGGAATGGATCACTTGCAAAGTGAAAAGGTACTTTCACTGAAGCAAAATTCTGAATATAGATCCAACTATTTCTACACTGTGGCACTGTTGCTTTAATCTGAGTTAAAGCTCTCAGTGTTTCTTCTACCATTGATAAATGAAGACCACATAGCAGCTGTCCAATCCACAATGGTCAACATGTAGATTGCACTGATGAACGTATTTTTGTTTAGTCTGCATAAACAGTTCAAAAATGTGATATTTTTCCAGTTTTGCTTCCTCATTCCAACTAAACCACACAGCTGCAACTATATGAAGCAGGTGAGATAACATACAGAAAAAAGGATAAAAGGAAAATGGCAGACATGTAACACTATTACATCACATATGGGAACTATAGAGGAGAACACAGTGGAGGGCCTCTGTCTCCCTCATCTGTTTGCTCTGTGAGATACTCTTATCTTTCTTATTTGTTCAGTTTCGGTCAGGTAAGAGAGACACTAATGTATCACCGCCTGCAGGGGCTTTAAAAACCCATCCGCATAAATGAGTCAGTTATTT
>OMLP01019746.1:69473-79999 GCA_900302685.1 Spondyliosoma cantharus
AAAAAAAAGATTCTGGCCATCATTCAAAACCACAGCTCTGGAACAGCAACTTGACTAATGCGCTGAGGCAGACAACCACGATGCGGTAATTCTAGTTTTCAACGAACATGGATCAGCCCAAGTCAGGAAATCAATTACAAATAGAAACAGCTGTGTTGTAACTGCACAATTGTACTGGACATTTTTTCCCACATAACTTTCATTTTCTCTGCATTTTCAGACAGAGAAAAAGACACAGCGCATTAGAACTAACCACAACAACAAAACAACAATACAACTACAACGATTACAAGACAGCAATGCCACAGAGAGGGAGGAAGGGGGCACGGTGCTGTGATTCATCTCACATGTCAGCCCCCAAGCAAATGATTCAAATCAAAACATGTATAGAGATGAAGAGACAGATACTGTACATGGCTCAACAGGATGCATGATGTTGGCATGGAGAACGGGAGGGGATCCTGCCATCACTGATCTGTGCTTATCTGTAACTTGTGAGTCTATGAAGGATCTTATATTCCCAGATGCCCCCTTGAATCTTGGTCAGGGTTCTGAAGATGGAGGCTCAAAAGGTGGAGGAAGTTCTGGAGATGAAACACAAGATGGCACTGTCTCATGGGAGTTTGTCGTCACTTGTTGTCCCCTCCTCTTTTAACGTAACATGTACCGGAAGTGACCTGAATTGTTTTATGACTACAATGACCTTTATGATAAATCGTCTTTTCGGTGTATCATCAGTTCCTTAAATCTTTCACAACATTACAACGTGTTCCTACTTTTTCCTACTTCCTGCTCTGGTTACTAAACTTAATTTGATGTTATTAAGGGCGTTTCTTTCAGTACTGATGAGTTTTTATTACAGTTACAAGTTCATTATCGCATGTGATGGATGAGTCATCATCTTCCAAGTTAAGGCCAGACAGTAAATACTGTCTGTATTTACACAGGTGGGGTTTTTTCTGGTGAAAGGCTCATTAAAGGCTAAAGAATTAACACTGATGCAGGACAACCAATCTGTCTGAATGCAGACTGAATCTGAATCTGTATGAATCTGTCTTTTTCAAAAGAGTCTTCCTGAAACATTGATGATCTCAGAGGAAAGTTTGCATAATTTATGGCTTTCGTTCATTCACACCCTCCCTGAGTTTTTAGGGCTCTGTTATTTTATCAGCCCGCACTGCTGTGACAACATGAGGTTGGCTCAGATGCATTTAGCCACAGTGAACTTTGAATTTATTGCTGTAATTTAGATGGCGTGTCATTCTTGGAAATGGGTTAGCTTTGCATACTATTTACCTACAACTCCTTCCTCATCCTGCCTCTTCTTTTTACGATCACAATGCTTTTTTTTAAAGATATCTTTTTTAGTTTCTCTTCATATTTTCCCCTTTAATTCACACTTTGTCAAGTAAGCAAGCATACAGTTAACCTTTACCAGAGAAAACTGCTAATGTGTACTATTATTATTGATTATTAATAATGAAAATGTACGTCAAATCGTGTCTGTGTGGTAGAAGAGAGTTCAATATCTGTTTTGTTCTTCCTCCTGCATTTATGCTTCTCTATTGACTTTAGATAGATAAATAATCCACATCCATATCTGATTATTTGCATGGTTACTATGAAATGAACTGTAAACTCTGTAAACATGAAAGCAAAGTCATAAACAACCTATTGTAGAATCAGACCCTGTGAGCTCAATCCACAAGATAGAAACCACTGCACTGTAAATCTGAAAAAGCTATCAGTTCATAACATCAAGAGTCTTAATATCTGGAGTGTGAGTTACAAATGGTTTCTGATTCTAGTTAAACTAAACTAGTGATTATTAATATCTTTTGAAATATTTTAATTACCCATAAATCAAAATGTTGAGGTAATAAAACTCAAAACCATCTACCTACTAACTTAAAGGTTAAGAATTCTGTGTCACTGAAGAAAGACATGCTCTACAAATGTTACTTAATGAAAAAATAGTTTATTATTCTGAAAGCAATGAAATTATTACAAATTACATACAACCTGAGAGTTACTTTTCACAGCAGTATTTATTTGGTGAAAACAGTCAATCATTAATCACACATTCAGTCTGGAGTGTCGTGTGACAGTTAAAGACAAAACAGGTTCACAAATCACTATACAACAGAGTTCACTATATACATACCATGAATTTCTCCTTAATTCAGTCCTGAAAGCTTACTTTATTTCAAACAATATTGTGATATTTAAGAATTAATGAATGAGTGAATAATTGACTGCAATATATCTCCGTATTTTAAGGGTTTTTCAAGTGAAAAGCAAGTTGATTCAGTCTGAGCAATACACTCATGCATGTTTATAATACATCTCTTCGTTTTGTAGTCAGCATGCGCAGTTTCTTCTCTGTGTGAAATATCTTGTTTGTCTACAGTAAATTTACACAATATTTACAATATTTACTTCATACAATAATGGAGATCTTAATCTTGATAAAAACCTTGTAAAATGAAGACAAAACCTTTTTAAAAAGCCAGGGGTTCAACCCAAACATGGGGATTACTGACGGATAAGTGAATGTGTTATTATATATTAAGATAATGGATTATATGCATGGTTTAATAAGCTTCTATGGGGTAAAACCCTACTGACCAAAAAGCATAAAAGCCACCATTGAATGTTCACCTTGGATGAAACATTAAGGCATTTTAAGGTGGACATTAAGGTGTGGACTGTTTCAGTTCTGTCGGTGCAGGTCAGTTTAGCTGTGTGAACAACTCACAGACTGATCTTTACCAATGAGTAACTAATGGGGGAAGGAACACTCAGATACATTAACTCGAGTTGAGAGACTACATTCTCTTTAACCCATTTGTTCTGAATCGATCCCTGCTTCAAAAAAAGAAAACAAAAAAAAGAAAAGAAAGTAAAACAGAACTCTGCTGTCTGATTCAAAGGAATAACTTCACATCTGAGTACAGCAACTATAATCGATACTTTACAAAGATGCATCAAATGGCATATGAAAGGAGTTGGCCCACAGCTTTCCTGTTTTGGTACAGTGGTTTTTGGTCAGAAGCTATTTACAGTGAAATCAATTTAAGACTAAACAGTGCACTTCCTGATGGAAGTTACAGCCACAATAGTGGTGCATTCAGCTGCCAAAGAACTAGCACAGTAGACGGCCATTTAACAACACTTATTGTTATTCTGACAATTCAGTAATAAATACAAATGATGACTTTGGTTTTTTTTGGTTGTAAAGTTACATTCTTGTTTTGTCCTATTAGTGCAACCATGCTGCATTTAATGCCTGAGGATAATGGTATATTATTTTTATTATATATATCTGACAACAGTTTTGATAAGAGATTTGCTTGTGCACTGCTGTGGCATGTCACACAGGCAGTGTGTTTGTAGCAATGCAAATGTGCTTCCCTTTTACAACCCGACTGTTTCTCTTATTTGACTGACTTCCCGTTGAGCACCTGCGTCTTGCTGTTGCATGGCAACTTTTTCTGACATTTACTGTAAACTTGTCCTGATTACTTTGATTATCACTTGCAGGAAAAGATATTATATATAAGGTCACAGTTTCCGCATGCCTGTTACACAGACTTTAAGACTTAAGGCTTTTATTGCACATGAAGATATCCATCAAATAGTTATGCACACCTCCTGGAGTTTGCTTTAGCTTTGGCTATCAGCTATGGTTTCTTCTATGTTTCAAGCAGATCTGGAGAGAATTCTCTTGTTATTGCTTTTATTTGTATTCTATAGCATTTTTGGATTGTTGTGTCAGCGGACCCCCCCTTTGCAGGTTTGTCTCTATTAATCTTTCCACTGTTCCTTTGGACCGACAGATTGCAAGGTCATATATGTTCATTACCAAATCAAACTTAACAAGCTCTGTCGACATCAGGAGTATCCACATCCTGAAAAACACTGCACATTTGTTGTATCCATTAAGATGTAAAATATAAGACGAAATCCATAACTTACAAGCTGCTAACTGTAATCACACAGTACACATATGGAGTCAGATATGGTAAGAAACCAGTGTCAAGGCTCAAGCAAACAACTGAATCACACACAGAGAACATTTCTGCTCAGATATATACACTTTACATTGACTGTAGACACACAAACAAAGGCATAGGGAAGCTATAATATGTCATATATGCAAACTAACTGAGAAAGATCATGCCTACTGACCTCATTCACAGCAATAATTTCATCAACTAGTTGATTATTAACCTCTGCTAAAGTGCTTTGACTACGTAAACTGAGGTCAAAATTCTTCTGTAACTGAGAGGGAAGGGAAGGTTCCTCCAACCACATGTCATGTCTGTTGATTCTGGCCTCCAGTCTACACTGACCACATGATCCACCATATCTAATGCAGTCAGTCCTTCTTAACCTGAGCATAAACACTCACACCATCAGGCTGAGGAGCTGACCTCTTCACACGCTGCATGTGGTCATCGTACGTAGGAGGTGTTGATCCTGAATTAGAACTATTCGCTTTCACCTCAGCGTAGTCTGATGTCTCATTCTCTGACCCGCGCTGGACTCTCCCGCCATTTCTGTTCCAAGAAAACGTGACATCTGCGTAGTTCAGCTCCTAGAAAAGACAAAGGGAGGGCGAACTTCAGTGAATTTTTTTGATTAAAAGTAAATGGAGTCTAATCATCTCTATTTAAATTTCTATAAAATCTACCTAACTATTATGTGTGGTTAAAGGATAAAAAACATTCAGTCTTTATCTATTCCCCCTCATGTCAATGGAAAGCCTGATGAAGTTTCGTAGTCCACAAAACAGTTCTTGAGCTTCACAACAAAAAGTCCCCAACATCCAACAAGCCACATTGAGTTAACTTTATTTGCACCCTTTTTCAAGCTTAAATCCTCACTCTGGTCACTAAGCTAAAAGCATTAGCACACACCCTGTCTGAACAAGGTGCATGAATTCGACCGTGCAACGAGGGTGTTAATAACATCTTGTAAATCAATATTGGATCTTGAGGCTTCTGGAGACTTGGATTATGCCTGATGAGCTGCATGGAGCCATCCCCCCCTTTGTTTTTATTACGTTTTAAAACAAGTCCCCATTTAAATAAATTGTTAAGGATAATGATGAAACAAATGTTTTGCTGTGAAGCTTCAGAGAAGATTTGTGGGCTAAGAAACCTGACTTTCCATCAGCATGGAGGTGAGTAGGTAACGACCAAATTCAAAATTTTGGGTGCACTATTACTTTAAGACACTGTACACGTCGACTCCATTGAGTCAACTGATTATCTTCTGCCTGGTTCAAAGTCTGATTGCGCACAGTGATAAACGCTGGTCCCAGATGAGTCTGATGGATGGGAGGAGAAAGCCTCTGAAACAACCTACGTAAACATACCTTATCACAGACTGACCAACAAAATGAAATGGCCATGAGTCGGGTTGGGGCTGAGGATTACAGCCTCAGAACCACAAGGGCACCCATAACAAGGCTAATTTGTACTTAATTATAACTTTGTGTCTGGATCATTAAATATATCCTGATATGTTTATTCAATACATGTTATCGCTCACCAATATCTCATGATTGTGGATTCATTCCACATTTGTATTCAGATACAAATATGAATGAAAGCACAGTTATACTGCAATTTGTCTGAGCAATATGGCCACACATTTTGGTGGGAGATATGAGGAGTTTGGCATATAAACTTTCTTCCCGACTACCTGCTTCACCTGATTCCCATGACTTTTTCTTTGTTTCCTAAGTGCATGAAAACACACTGATGACTTTTACCTGACTTCCTGAATATCCTGTGTTGTTCTGGCCTTCACCTGCTTTAAAACATGAGAAATAAACAATGCTTAGACGACTTCAATCAAAAGAGTAAATAATACTGGCTGAATAAAAGTACACACACACACTCACACACACATCTGCACACACATACTTCTGATACACTTACCCCTGGTGGTCGCTGTGTTGCTGTTAGACAATATTTCTGGCCATTTTCTGTTTACACAAATAACAAGTCATTAGTATGTAAATTAAACATTAGACAGTTATTATCTAACAACATAATAATAAAAGCAGAAAGTAAACCCAGTACCCTGGTTTTCACTTTAAAGGTCATTTTAATCACATTTTTACGTAGACAAGTTATTTTTAAAAATATGAATAAAAACATTATTATGACTGAATGGGGATCAAATTATCAAATCGTTCGGCTCTTCTGGACTTTTCAAATTTTACTGGACAGAATGGCTCAAATTCTGACAGTGAAAAGAGCCATTTTGCGGGGGTTGTCACGCCCAAAAATGTATCCACCATTGTACAGGAGCTTCTTTCTCGAAGTCAACTTATAGGAAAACGTCTTTCTGAGCCGCAGTCGTAATGTGAGGATGTAATTACACAGTCTGACCACTACGAAACCTGGCTTCACGGACTGGCACTCTTCCTTGAAGCTTGTTCTGCCCTAACATTAGCTAGCTAGCATAGTGAGTTAAAGCATAGTTAAAATGAGTTAGTGTTAGCATGGTTAATGTTTGCTACCTAGTTTTTCCAATTTCAGCAAGTGCAACAAACAGGCAACCGCTTCATTATTGTTATGTGAATGCAGTGAAAGGGGGAGATGGAATGCCACATGTACTGGTTGAATGTTATCAATAACAGCTTAAAGTAAACTGCTTCAGATTAAATTACATCAGTTTGAATTATCATCCTTGTGTGTTTCAAATGTCATACAAACTCAGAAAGCAGAACAATCGAACCTGACAAAACCACAAGTCATTGGGCCTTAAATCGTCATCAGACATCAAATATTGCATGTTTACTTACACTGGACAATGACAAAAAGTTAGGCTGTCAAGTTGTACAGTGTCAGGGTGCAAATTCATTGAAAAATAACAAAATACATTCAAAGCCAAAGCTAAAGTTTAGGCTTAGGACTAGATAGAGAATATACTGTATATTGAGTCACAAGCAAAATGAGGACATAGGTGAGTGACCTTTTGTTGAACATCAACCTTCGGTACATTGAGTCAACAAAGTTGTGTCACAACATTAACCAGCTTCTGGTTCCACATTTCTATCAGCTCTCCCTGTGGTATGTAGCAACTCTTCTGTGGTTTCATCACTTCCTCTCATCACCTCTTTCACCGTCTTCACACGTTCCCACTCTCTATTAGCCCTGCAGTATATCAGTGCTTTCATTCTCTGCTAGATTGTCTTGTGTATTTTTCGTATGTAGAATTCCAGCAATAATCTTTGGCTGCCTGAAGCCCTTCTTGCTTCTTGGACACCTTTGCTTTATCCCTAACTGAATATAATCAAGTGTTTCTTGTCTGTCTGGTGTTGTTTTCTGATCCCAGCTGAAACTTTAACTTCACCTACCTGGTCTCTGAGTTGCAGTTTTGGGTCCACACCTGGTAATACTGAGCCATTACATTTACCATAATTTTGACTGAGTCTTAATAATGAAAAATGGTTTCCTGGTTACATCTTTGTACTTACTTTTTTTTATGGATGTAGTACACTACACCCCCAACAGCTGCTCCCAAGACGACCAAACACGCAATTACAATTCCAGCGATGCAACCAGCTGAACAGACTGATGGATTGGCTGGGTTTGCTTGAAAAAAGGGGAATAAAAACTTGTTTTTAACAACATTATGTAAACAGGAGCTGTCTCATCATACATACAAAGCATATCAAAACATTTCCTTTATATGATTTCACAGCTAGCCAGTTTTAAATGCCTATTTCTTTAATGGTATGAGTAAGGCCTTGATATTTCCTTTGGCTGGAGAAACTTCCAGTCTTGCAGATCGATGTTGATGCAGCATATTGCTTTAACAAACATCATCATAGATTTGTGTTTTGTTTAAAGGGGAACTACATAGATTTTACAGGTCAAAGTTTGATTACAGGTCTTTGGGATTAGACGGGAAGACTTCAGAACAAAATCCTGAGTGTGGAGTTAGAAGATGTGAGGCCATCAGATGTCTGTGGCTGACTCCTCATCTCCAATTGAGGATAGTGTCTCCAGGCAGTCAGGGTCTAACAGTGGAGTTGTACTATGGGTAATGTAGGCATTCCTTTTTGAAAACTTTCTTCATTATGCTTGCATTTCAAAGGATTGCCAAACATAACATAATGTTAAAATAGATGTGCCGCACTTAATTGGTGTAATGGGTCTGTAAGAAAAATCTGCTACCATTTAAAATATCAAATGTATAATACCATGCGTTAATCACAACATCCAGGAGCATCAACAAAGTAGAGACCATTTTGCAATGGCATCACACCAGCCGCAGCATCTGTTAACATGTTAAAATCTGACCTGTGACTGCTTAGTTGTCATTACTTCATTACTACATGAGTACTCGCAAGTACAACAACTATCTTCGAACTTGGCCTTCATTTTGATCTGAACTAAACAACTGCAAAGTTTTGTGACTATATGTGTCTCTGTCCAAAGACAGAGACACACACACACACACACACACACACACACACACACACACACACACACACACACACACACACAGATTCAAAAAACTCCAGCCGTGCCATCTTCAGCTACCTGTGACAGTCACTTGATGCACCGCTGATGATGTTCTCTCAGTTATATGATTCAGGGCTTTACAGGTGTAATTGCCACTGTCAGAAAGTTCAGTGTTGACTTTAGTGAACACAGACGAACTGTGTATCTCTGTCCCATTCAGTGTCCAGGTGTAACTAGCAGATGGTTCGGACTCAGCAGAGCAGGTTAATGTTAAGGTCTGTTCAGAATGTATCTCGCTTGGACCTGTGATTCCAACATTTTCTGGTCCATCTGAAACACAGACATTTGTACAGTTCTGACAGCAGCACAAATGACGATGCATATATTGTGGTCCGGACCAACAACTAAACATTTCAGTAGTCCACTGAAATTTTTGGCATGCATAATCTAGAACAGTAAATGTTCACTGTGCAGTTTGTTACCTACAGTTAATAACCATGACGTATGTAGCTCCATCGCTGCTGACAGGATTGCTGATTTTACAGGAATATTTTCCATTGTCTGCTTTATTCAGACTTTTAAATAACAAAACTTTGTTCTCATCATGAAGTGTTATGTTGTCAGTCAGGATCAGATTTGAGTCATCCTTCATCCACATTCTGGTAAAGATGGAGCCAGCAGCAGCATCACAGGTTAAGTTGACAGATTTCCCTTCAATCGGCAGGTTTGTTGGTGTGACAGAAACACCTGATATTCTCTCTGTTGGGCAAAAGATCACAAAGTAAAAGTAAGTCTAAAAATTACACTTTTGAGCAACTCAGCCATCTACTTGAGGGGAACATCTGACTTAACAAGATAGTGTGTCAGTTCACAGGCTGTGTGATGGAGAAGAAAACTGTTTCATTAAAACCACAAGGTTCTTTACCAACAGACTCCAAAATACGCAATACCTTTGTAAGGCATTATTAACCACCGTTATGCCTTTGTAATGTGTTTTCCATCTTATCAAATGGCACTGTCTCAAAGTTCACAACAAAGGTCTTGGTGGAGCATTAAGTATTTAAACCAGCATCAACCAATTATTCTGCCACTTAAAGACAGAATAAGATGTAATGACAACATTGACATTTAATCTCAGTTTAAGGCCATATTGTAATCTTCAGCAAGAATGCTGTCGGCACAGTTAGCGCTGTTGTTGCAAACACTTAGCAACAAGCAAAAGACAAAAAAACATGAGAGGATAGTAAATCCAGTTTTCAAAAACCCAAACATTTTATTGCCTAGTTACCTCATGCCCCTGGTATTCTAATTGAGATTTTTATTCATGAATATCAACTTTTCTCTAACAACGTGTTTCTGTACAGTAAATACCTCCTGCTGAATGTTGCTGCTTGGGGAAGCCATAGGTTCATCACATGTCTTCTTTTTTTAATCAGTAATATGTGCTTTTGAAGCGGTAACTACTGTAACACAGAAGCACTTTTGAGTATTTTGCCAAGTGTCTTTATGTCTGTCTTTCTGTCTGTGGATAGATTTTTGTCAGCGTCATAACGACAGAGCTGTGCAAGATGCAGTCATGAAACTTTGCAGGTGCGCAGAGAGATCAAAATGAAGGCAGAGTTCAATGATGGGTGTGAGAGTGTCGGCCAAAAGTAGAGGGATGCCTCCCACATATTTTATGCCCTTGGCCCACATTTAATTTGATGCAATCGTGAAACTTGACAGGTGTGTAGCTGTAGCAGAATGGTGGTTCGAAGATGGGTGTGGTCAGACCCATGAGTACAGAAATTAGTTTTCACCAGTCCTAATGGTATAATGTAGTAATGACTGTGAATGTCAACATGCTGACTGGTGTTGCAGCTGGTGTGATCCCATCACAAGACTGGAACTGGTTTTGTTCCACATTTGTTTGTTCCAAAAACGTTTATTCAAACTTACCCAACACAGTTACAGCCAAAGGTGAAGATGTGTCATATCTCAGAGTTTTCTGGTTAAACGCCTGACAGCCGTAGTTTCCACTCTCACTTATCTGAA
>OMLP01019750.1:0-11372 GCA_900302685.1 Spondyliosoma cantharus
CGTGCGGGACGTCGCTCTGTCGGTGAGGTGTCGGTCAGCAGCGGGACGGAGCGGCAGCGGCGTCCAGAGCCGGGGCCGCCATGTTCCTCTGGCTCAGAGGCTCCTCGGCTGTTTATCTTTACCAGTAGACCCCCCCTCCTCCTCCTCCTCCACCACCACCACTCCTCCTCCACCTCCTCCACTCATCTCATTAGCACACTGCAGAGCTGAGTGTCTCTCTATCATCCACACACACACACACACACTCACATGCTGCTGACAGCTTTTTAAAGGTGCAATATGCAAGAATTGGCCACCTGTCAAATTCATACTCAAAACAAGTAACCGCTAACTGCCGCTAACTGTAGCTGCCCATGGCTAGTTAGCTCAGTTACGCCGCTTGTCCACCAACGTTAGCGGGTCTACACCTGCTAAAAATCACCTGTTCCCACTTCCCTGCATGCAAGTCTGTGATTTTTATCTGAAACTTAATGACGTCACGTGGTGCGTCCTTCGCAAAATGACTCGTTTCACTGTCATAATTTGAGCCTTTCAGTCCAGTTACATTTGGAAAGTCTACGATTAAAGTACTTTATCCTCATTAAAGTTAGCCGGGCGCTAATCTGAAAGTTAGCCAGCTCGGTCAGCGATTCAGGTATTTTCACAGCTGGGATTTTTTGTTTTTTTTTGGCTTCAAAACACAACTGAGCAGCTTTAATAGGAGCCTCCAACGCTGAGTCCACTAATAAAACGTCCTTGATAGACCGCATCCCAAATTCCTTCTTTATTTACCCGTCACCACCGGATGTTGTTAACGCGCCATCACTTTGCACGGTGCAATTTAGCGTGTTCACCCGGTCCTCCGCAGAGTCCGCTGACCTGGGTGTAAACGCTGAGTTTGCACATTCCCATTGCACACAAAAGCCCGATCTTAATTAACTAATAATCTTAGTTTAAGTGGGATTTTTTAACCAGAGGAAAAGGGGTAACGGTGTTCGTCCTTTGGACCCGGCGCTTGCTGGTTAGCATGCTAACTCCAGTAAATATACCTGCAACACAATGCTTTAACATCATAATGTCAAAACTGCCATTTGTTCACATTATGTCGATCATTTTGGATCATTTTTGAATGCTTTCAACTAAAAATCTTACATATTGCCCCTTTTAAGGTGAAGTAAAACCTTAATAATGTATAATAATGTATTTTTTTATTTAGCCGAAAGGTTTAAAGCTCTAAAATAGTAGCCTTACAAAAATCACAACATTAATATATACATAATCTACCGTATATGTATATAGTATATCATGCATTTACACTTTGCAACCATCCTGTACAATCACATGTATATGTATGTATGTATTGTAGTGATAGGTGCATCTTGGTCATTTCTATATCTTATATGAGAAAGATGGATACATATATACGTCTAAAGTCTGTTATTTATTTTTCTCTATTATTCTGTGTTTTTGATTTGCTTTGTCTTGTTTCATTTTTATGAATCATTCAATCACTTTCCACCTCTCTGCTTATGACTCTCGTGTTGTTCTAACAAGGGAATTCCCCCAGTGTGGGATCAATAAAGTCTCCTCTCTTATCTACTAATATAATAATCCTGTAATGACTGTTGTTCTCACTAATTAAACACTGACCATATGCTTGTTTTGAATGTTTTCATCTGAGTGCTAAAGTGAGATGTCAATATAGCCCTAATATACCTACAATTCATTTTATAAGAGCAGTTAATTGCTGTCAATCTACAGAAATATTGTAAATTACCACCAGAATTTGATTAAAATGCTGATTGTATTTGTAGTTTTTGGCCTTATGTTATTAAAATGTACCATGAAAATCAAATTCCCAGGTGAATAAGAACCACTACTATCACTCCATCTCATATTCTGCTGCTTATGTTCTCATATGACTGTAACATTCACATATTCTGATAGCGGTGTATGTTTGCACGGTGTAATCCACAAGTGAAACCTTCCTCTATACTCTTGACAGCAACCTCACAGCGTTTCTGTGGCACTTTGGCTAAGTTTGCCTCAAACGTGTAGGCCCGTGGTGTAGTTCTTTATTAAAAGTGATGACGTCACTTTCAGTAAAGTCACCTGTCACTTCCAAAATATGCAGTTTATGTAGAAAAACAAACAAAAAGTATTCCTGCATCTGAGAAAAACAAAAATCCCCCAAACAGTCAAACTGCATCAGAACTGTTAGTCACAATGAAAACAGAAGAAAGTCACTGAAGGTCAACCAGGTCAAAGGTTCACACACAATATCTCATTATTACTCATTGGAACAATAGATCATCACAATCATCAAGTGCATTCAGCTTAGAGTTGAGATTTTTACATAATATTTATTTGATATATGAACATTACCACGAGCGATCCCTCACAAACACACAATATTTCTCATTCATGGACAGAAAATATTATTTCATGACGTAGTTACGCAAACACACATTCACATTCTTCACATTTATTCTTTTAAAACAAACATTTGTCATGTGATCTGCATATGTTTCAACAGAAGTGTGAATTCTAATTTACTGTTTATCTACCAAACAAATTATTTAGCAGTCACTGCCACCTAGTGTCTGACTGACAATGTGCACTGCCACAGACAAACAAGTGTTGAACTATTAGAACTGAAAAGACAAAGAGACTAGACTGAACCAAAGTTTTAATAAGACGACAGCAGATGAGAAGAAGCTCTAGTTAGAAATATTAATCTCATCATGAAATCTTTCATCTGTGACAGTCAACAGCCTGAGAACAATGTCTTTATCCCACTACTGGCCTTCCTGTACACATTAGCAAACTCCTAATTATATAAAGTCATTATATAAATGTGCACCATCCTTTATAGTACATCACATATGGCAGACTACATGTGAGCGACTACCACCTCTTCTTATATATTATAATGCATTTCATACCGAGGTAAACTGTTGACAGAGGCCTGCAACAGCTACAGATGTGAAAAGGATAGAGAGAAGGAGGACAGGAAGAGTCAAAAGAAGGACAAAAACAGGATTGTATACTAAACTCCACTGATAAAAGCAGTTGTTTCACTAAAAGATTAGCTTTCTAGGATTCTGTTTCACTTGGTTTGGTTTGGGAACGTGGCTGGAGTTTGCTGTAAATGTCAGCAAAGGCAGCAAACTTAGAGAAAAAACCTTCGAGAGGAAAGAAGAAAGAAGAAAACAACTCGGACGAGCAGCGGCACATTGATCACATTGTAGGATGAGGCTGATTTTTTCTGCCACGGGCAAAAATTCAGCTGACCTTAAGGCAAACTTTTGTTCTTGTTAGACTTTGACACAAGCTGCAGCTCAGTAATGATTAATTCTGGGGCTTGGAAGGAAACATCAAGGCAACAAGTGTGGCCACCTTCCCTGATTCTCCATTTACAGATCAGTCAATCAGCATTTCTGAGGCATTCCACCAGAAAAGTGATGATTTTTGATTTTAATCAACTGTCGACCAGATGGATTTTCATCATCCCGGCCAATTAAAAGTGCATTTCTTCTCCGTCTCTGTGGACATCACAGGTTGCTCTTCCATCTGATGTTCTGTGAAGATTCGTTCACTGAGGAAAGAAGAAAGTTCACATTTGTACAGTCAGTGCGTGCAAAGCCTACATTTATGAATCACCAACAGCATATCTAATCGATTTTAATGAACCTTTATTTAACCTTAATACCATAAATAACATCTAGTTTGGTTGAATTGGTCCTTTGACAGGTTGTATTTTTAGCAGTGGTAGTAAGAGATGACATACCCACGACGATCTTGCCTTCTTTCTCTAATTTCTTCAGGTGATGGCCCAGGTTCACATTAGCTGCTGGGTGCAGGTGTTCAGGTGTGTCCTGCAGGAGAAGCAGCTCATGAAGTTAAGGTGTGCTACACGGCGGCAAGCCCTCGACTACAGGCTGGATAAAGCTTCAAAGCAACAGGCGGTTATGTCCAGACCTTGTAGACGATCTTGACGAGCTCCATCGAGGAGAAAGGTTTTCCCGCTCCGTCCTGAATGGCGGCCAGGATCTGCTGCTCTCTTTGGTCCCGGTGGCTGATGTAGTGTCTGATCTTCGAGCCGGCATCCTGAACCACAGGGCCGTGACCTGCACAGAGAGCAGCAACAACCAAACATCTGAATGATTTTTACAATGAAGCTGATAAGGACACATGTTGTATATCAGAAATGCTTAGGGGCACAATTGTAAGTACTCAACAGGAGATTATGGAACAATATCTTTGTTAACATTGAATTTATCTATCAATCAAAACAGTAAAATATGAGGATTTGCTTGATTTCTTGGTTTGATATTATTGTAAATTTAATGTTTTGATGTTTTGGATGGTTGATCAGTCAAAATGAGCAGTGTGAAGATGTGAGTTGTGCCTCTGAGAAAGTGTGATTGGCAGTTTCTTTTGGAAAAAATAAAAAATACAGAATATCCAGAGAGCATTTCAAGACATAGAATAGTGTACAAAACATATCGCCGCGTGCTCACTCACCAGGGTAGATGAGGTCAGCCTGGGAGTCCAGCAGGATCTTCAGAGATTTCATGTAGTCGTACAGATCCTCAAACACGGCCGTGCCTTCGCCCAGGATGCAATCTCCAGAGAAGAGCGCCCGCTCCTCCTCCAGCAGCAAGGCCATGTGGTCGTCTGTGTGGCCCGGGGTGAACAGCACTCTGGGATATATTGATATATGAATATCAAGCATGACAGTGTGTGGTTTGATATACTCATCAACCACTAACACATTTTTATCATCAGGAAAAAAAGGGAAAGTCCTGGCAGTTTAAAATGCGTTCCACACTTAATAAACTTGTATATACGTTAAGTGAACTGACTTGAGTGTGGCGCCTTCCGTCTGCACAACGTCTCCATCTTTGAGGTAAGTGAAGCTTTTGTTTCCGGCTGTTTCTCTGACTTGGTTGGCGCGAGGCAGTTTGCTGACTTGGATCTCAGAACCTGCAGGAGGGAAAGCAAATGATATTGGCCTGCTAAACAAACAATGACTGAATTTAACCTCTTTATTGTGACCTAGACACATTTTTGCAACTACCAGGTACTAAAGTCACAATGAGTAATACATTTCAATTAATTTATGACGCTTTAAAGTTTCTATAAGTGTATTATTTTCAATTATTTCCAATTCAAATGATGTTGCAGCATCATTAAACCCGTCTCACACACGCTGTCCTCACCAGTGATGTCCCTGCAGATGTCCTCCACTCCACCCGTGTGGTCCTGATGCCAGTGTGTGACGATGATCTCCTGGATGCCGGTGTTGAACTGCTTCAGTACCTTTTTCAGATTGCTGACGTATTCTGGCACAGCAGGTTCGCCAGTGTCTATCAGCACACGCCTGGAAGATGACCACACATTACAAACAATGTACATGTTAAAGGCTTTAAATGAGGCAATGTGTATATCACATACAACAATTCTGCTAATTTACTGACTATTTACTTTGGTTTATTTTTGACTCTGCACATACACAAACCAAACATACTGTTTTTTTTTGTTTTGGGTTCAGTATTTTTATAGTTTCTGAATGTATAAACTGCCAACATAAGAACATTTTTTAAAACTGAATGGAATGATTTTAAAATAAACGCCACATTATGAATATTTCTGATATTGAGTATACGCCGAAATAATCAGTGGATCCTCACGAGTTAGTTAATATCATCAGCCTCGGTTTAGTCGTGTTACATTTTAGTCTACAAGCCGAGGAACACAGAATTCAGTAAAAAATGAATGGAGTTCGGCGTGACGTCCTTTTCCGTGAGCTAACAGGGGGCACACTGAGGGGTGCCTAGACGTAAAAACTCACTGTAACGATTCTGGACCAGTGTTCGTTTGATATTACGAGTATTCTGGAATACAAACTTCAATTTCCCAACTAAATAATCGCCAGCATTAGCATGACATCCGTCACCTTTCCCCAGTGCCGACCAGGTACGTGTTGGTTCCCTGCAGGGTCATCGGTCCCGGGTTACAGCCCAGAACCCGGATTACTCTCGCAGACAGCTGCTCTATCCGAGGAATAATGGCGCTCATAGCTGTGGCCGATGTAACTTTAGCTAAAAAGTAAAATAACTAAGCACACGGGGGTAAAAGTCCAAGAAGAAAGCCTCGTCGAACAGGATGTGTGGAGGAATCCGCATGTCAACATTGTTTACTTCCGGTATGTCAATAGAACCTTCAAAATAAAAGCTGTGTAAAAGTAAAAGTCGTTCAGCAGCAGTAGTGATCATATTTTACATACATAATTTCTTACTTAGTTGCTTTATTATGAATCAAAATAACTTATTTAATGTTTTATCATCTGAACATTTAATATACTGTGGTTTTATCATTAATAACATCTTGTTTTCATGGCTGTAATAATTAATAATATTCTAACATCCATGCTTCTATTCTTTTTAATTCATTTTGTCAATTATTTTCCACAATTATTTCCACAGCAGGTTTGTGATGCGGTGCCCTGAATATTTTGTACGTCTGTTTGCCTTTCTGTATTTCTATATGTCTCTATTTGAAATAAAAAAGGGCGTAATGTAGTTTTGGAGAAGAGGATTCAAACTCAGAATTTTGATATTTACAATATTAATGAGATAATGATACAAACTCAGATATAAGTGAATAAACACCATGAAAAATAAGACACGTTGATTATTTAGTTTGTTTACGCACGGAAATATCCGTCAGAATAAATTGTCTTCCCCTAAAACTACCCAGTGCATCTTTTAGTATGGGCAGTGTTGCTTTTCTCATCTTGATTTATAATAAAAGCTTCACTGTGTAAATCTGTCTACATTGGCTACTCTCTTGCATACATTCCCATCACATTAATGCCACATAAGCTGTCTGTGCAAATGCTTCCTCACAATTAAACTAATAAATGCATCCAGTTAGCGCTCGAACACAAGCTAACGCAGCTCCAACCAGGCTGCTAACAACTGAACAGGCCCATTAGTGGATATTTGCTGAGTATCTGTCACAGTTAATGTCATCTGACCACCAAATAAAACGTCATTAGCAGACACCAAACACTAGGTGGGGCCATGGAGTCGCCTGTTGGAGCCACACAGGGCCGCTCGAAAGATATTTCAAGGTCCTGGATTATCAGCATTTCACAGAATGAGCGTTTTATTACTTGGTAATGATAATGATGCCTGCCAACTCCTAACAGTTCATTCTCAAATACAGAAGCTATCTGACTTAATGACTGTTGTTATTGTCCTCATTAATCCCGAATCTTTTAAATGGCTGTTTTTATTACTGCTCACACGGAAGGAACTCAAGACGCATTAAAAGCTGTTTAACCGCATCAAGCGACCGGCTGAATGGCCGCCGCTCTGCATCCTGATCCTGACCTTTAAGCTCTTCATGGGGAGGTTAATGAAATATCAACATCGTTATGGAGACATATTCATTTTAGATCTAATTTAAGGAAGGTTTATGGGATGTGGTGAGGGAGGTTCACCACCTTGCTGACCACAGACCTGGTGAACGTACCACCACAATGGAGAACAACAATACACCTGTTATCTGTAATTAAGAGTAAGTCCACCATCCAAGTCTTGTAGTTTTACGCAGACTTCAGGCGCCCCGTTAAGTTTATTGGACAGTACAAACATTTTACGACAGCTTCACTGGCACAGTGGCTCGTTTACTTTGTCTCTAAGTTCTTTTCAAAGTGTCTGATGGTTGTTATTTCCCTTTATTCGTGTAGCTTAGAGGTGAAGTTGTACCAAAAAATGTCTATTTTGCTAAAGGTAAATCGATCTTTCATGCATGTTTCAGGCTATATTGCTTCTGTAACATGTTTAATTTCAGACCAATGCAGAGAAAACACATTTAGATGCTTATTGTAGTTTTATATTTGTAGTTTGATGTCTGATTTTGCAAATTTAAACATTAAATATGGAACAAGGGGAAGCTTTGTGGTGTCAGCCACTACTCAAATGTAAGTCACACATCTCCACATCAGTAGTACTCGATGTGATCTGGCCCTCTGAATCATTCTGCTGCCATCCCCTCTTTCTGCTCATCAACGCCAAAACACTCGCACTGAAATTGAAAACATCCATCAGTCACATATGTTGACCCACTTTCATTCATTTATTATTCAGACCTGTCAGCGTAGACGTCCAGGAAACTGGCTACCTGCATCTGAAATATCTGCAGGCCTGTTTGTGGACAGTGCTGCCATCCTGTGGGCAGATGGTGACGATCCACAATGTGTAAAAACATGAATGTAAAGAAAATAGAGTCAGGAGTTTGTCCTGAAAGTGCAGCAGGTGGTGAACTGATTATTCCTGGAAGTGTTGGAAGATGTCTGACTGAAATCTGTCCATCCAGTCCTTTACACAAACGGTTGCGGTTTTGTTTCCCAGCAGCCTCCTCTTCATTTTGGCGGGATCACAAGTTGGAGGTAAATGTGGGCGGCGTGACCTGCATCATATAGAAAACACAACACAAGCCTGTTATACCTGACATCTGTTTGGGTTTTTCAGGTGTTATTTCACTGCTAAAACTCCACTCAGACTCTTCTTCTTCTTCACTTGAGAACATAAACCTCAACAAACACTGAGGCTGACTGATGACGGATGAATATCGACAGGACAAACTCAACGGAGCGTCCGGACACATTGGTCCTGGCTGTATCTTTTAAAGTCTCCCTCCAGTCAAAAACATGTTTTCTTTCTTGTTCTCGCAGTTCAATATTTGTGCTTCACTGTGTAGAATGATGTAGAGTTTGACTCTAACAGACCTGCTTCACATTCAAAGCTCAGATTGTGTCTCTGCTCGCTGGAAATCTGGACTTCACAAATAGTTTGGGAGCCAAATTCTGGTCCAGTCCAGTCCGTACTTTTGTTTACAGTTTGCTTTGTTGGTTGTTTCCTTCGTAATTTACCTCAAGCTGTGCCGTCTTACAATAAATGAGTGCAATACATCATACAGCTGTACCGTGTTTATCACTGCGATAGACTGTAATTAGATTTACAGAATATATATTGATTTTTAGATGGTTTATATTAGAGCTGTTTTTCAGTAATTAACTGTAAACAAAACATCTTTCAACTGTTAAATACACAGTTGCGAACAACGATATTTTACTGTAAATTATACTGTTTTTTTTTTTAAGTGTGATGTAACACTTCCAGAATCCTCCAGTGCACGTACACTGCACAGTGAGGTGTCCAGGATCCCAATTTAGAGATTTGAATGTGGTGAGTATACTTTTTTTTTATTCCCTGCAAAAACAATGTCACACACACACACACACACACACACACATGTTGTGTTACGTACGTCTCGGGTGACGTATTTCTTTTGCAGCAGGGTCTTTGGTCAGAACAGAACGTAATAACAAACCATTCAGAATTAAAAAAAACAGCGGTGGGATGTCAGTGTGGGCGCTGAGGGCAGTCGGATGTTTTGTTTCTGTCTCTCACGGCGCAACAAAAACCCTCTGAGTCATGTTTGATTCTGCGTTTAATGGAACAGTAAATCAGCCGGCTGAATCAAGTCTCGATCGCCTCGTCGTCGTGCGATATTTCACAACAATCCTCCTCGTCTCCCACCTGGACAAAGTCATCCGTGCCTTCATCTCCTCCTGCTTTGATTACCGCAGCTCTTTGTATTTCAGCATCACTCAGACTTTTTTTTTACATTTTTTTTATCATGTCTCCAACTAGATCAAAATGCTGACGCAAGGCTTTTAACAAGGTCACAAAGAGCTGGAAACATTACTCCTCTTCTCAGCTCCCCGCGCTCACTCGCTCCTCTATTGTGTTTTAAAATTCCTGATCTTAATCTACAAGGCAGTAAACGATTCCGACTATGATTACATTTTAACTTTCTTGTCCCCATAATCCACGTTTAAGACCTGAAATGCTCTCACGGTAAGACTCTCGTCTGTCTCGATCCGGCAGGACAATGTTCCCTTAAAAAATGTTTTATTTGTCTCCGCTGTAAAGCACTTTGGATCGACTTCACTGTGCTTGAAGTTCTACAGACACACAAATAAATAAAAAAGAGTTTAGTTTATTTCAACATGATGAGAGAGGTGTCAGAAAGGAATTGCTCATTCATCAATTTTGTCCAAAGCGACTTACAGTAATTCATACATGCATTCATTCACTGATGGAGGCGGCTGCCATGCAAGGTGCCGACCAGCACATCAGGAGCAGTTTGGGGTTCAGTATCTTGCCCAAGGACGCTTCGACGTGCAGACCAGGGGAATCGAACCAGTGACGTTCCGTTAATCTACCCCTGAGCCACAGCCGCCTACATTTACGCTGTAAAGAAATGAATTTAAGGTCCTGTTGATAAGAAAGTAGATTTTTGAGTCTCATTCCCAACTCGTTAAATACTGTGGCTGCCAGTATTTGACGAGACGCTATAATTCAGTCATAATCTCCTCGACCCCTGGTGGTTGAAAGTCGGAAAAAAGTTTCCTAGTCAACAAAAACATTTCTGGAGCTTCACGGCAAAACAGAGTTGTTGCATTCTCCTAAACACCTGAAGCAGCTGGAGACTTGATTTAAAACATTAAACACAGCTGGAAATAAACCTAGAATGGATCTTGTCTGGCATAATAAAAAAATCTACGGAAGCCCAAAGATCCCAAATTGATTTGAAGACACCCTTTTTGCAGTTGCTAAATAACGTCTTAGGATCTTACGGACGATGAAACTTCATCTAACCTTCCCTCTGCATGTGGGTGAGTAGATAATAACTGAAGTGTCATGATTGTGTGAACTGTCCCTTTACATTATTGTATGGATACATATTTGAGCTGCATTGCCTGCACGTCTTATTAATTGACCCACACATCCCTGGCTATTACTTTAACTATAACACATGGAATCACCAGTCACTTCTTCTAAAAATCCATCAGCCACGGTCGACTTTAAAATGATGATCTCTTCCAACGGGCTTTACATTACGTCGAGGACATTAAGTTCTGTTCTCGGGTGCACGGCCGGTCATCCTGCACGCATTACGACACCAGATCGATGTCAGTCAGATGAAGCCGTAAAGTGGATCGGTCACATCCTCTTTAACGCCCTGTTTGATATTTGTCTCCAATAAATTGTGACCCATAAAAAAAATAAAAAAGAAGATGGGAGAAGTCAGCTCTCTGTAATATTTACAGGTAGGATGGATGGAGGGGGGAAAAAAAAGCAGAGAGACATTATTTCCCTAAATGAAATAGATCCTGACATCTGGGCGTCCGAGGGCCCCCGTCCTCCTCTCCCTCTCTCTTTCCTCTCTCTTTGTAATTACACGACATAATGGTGGTGCAGTCGGCCCGTAATCTCCCATTATAATCAGTCTCGGCTGCCTCCACTCGC
>OMLP01019752.1:12108-27881 GCA_900302685.1 Spondyliosoma cantharus
TTCATTCATTGATTTGAAGTTGTACAACTGTTAATAAATAAATCATTAATAAAGAGAAAGAATGACAAACATTCTCTTGTTCCATCTTCATAAAATGTGACCTTTTCTATTAACTGAAAGAAGCGAGTTGCCAAGAACGGATGTTAATGATTAATTTTACAATCTATTAATTAGTGTTGAGAAATTAACCGATTAAGATGTGTTAGCTGACAATCAGAGATCCATCAGGAGGCGTCTTGTTACAGATTACAAATACGTGCTTATCACATATATGAAAATATAATAAATAAAATAAATAAATAAATATCTACTCAAAGAATAAATATGTAAACAAGCCTTTAAATCTGAGGTGCCAACATGAAGCTGACATTATTTGTGCCACAGACACAATGTGGCCAACACAAAGAAATTATGTTGATTCAATTTAATCCAAACTCTTATTCTCAAGTGTTTATTGGCTGAGGTCTTGTGCTTTTTAGAGCCTGAGCTGAAACTTTTTATCGTCGCGATAACGTATTAAATCATCCGTCTTTGCTCACCACATCTTAGCCTTCCTGACCCACAGGTGTGCATAAACTACAGGTTAGGAACGTCTTTTTAAAATACAAAAATGTGAAATTATCAGTTGTTTTAATCGGTATCTGCCACGAGAAGCAGGGAATTATCGATTAACGTTTTCTTTAAATACATATTGCGCATCTCCGACCTACAGTATGACAAAGAGAGGCTGCGAATATTCACACGAAGAAGCTGGAATCATTGAAAACTATAAATTAAACTGTTCTAAATATCTGCGGATTGATTTACTATCCATGATTTCAGTTCTACAAATCTCAAATACAGCTAACAGAGCCTGACTTGTAGCATCGCTGTATTTAACAAAGGAGCCAGCAGCTCTTGGAGAGTGCGTCCTGCCAACACGGCCAGGTGGCCCACTTTACATACAGTGTAGAACGCGTCCTTGTCACAGAGGTTAAACAAACAGGCCGCTGAATTCGATCGACGAGAAAGAAAAAGAAAGTGAGCTCAATATCTTCCCAGGCTGGCTGTTTCTTTAACAACCTTACGAAAACAGGACAATATTTAAAGACGAAACCTCCAGATTACTCAGAATAATATCTGCGCCTGTATCTTAATGTGAAAGGTCATTTTCTGGCTCTATTATTAAGCCACTTCCTGACATGGAGAGGAGGAATTTCCAGGGAGCAAACAGGAAACATAACTCTGACCTGTCAGTGTGTCATACACCACACACACCCCCACACACACACACACACACACATTTCGAAGCGCAGTCAGAAAAAAAACAAAACACTCCCTCGGACGAAAAAACAAAAGTCACTATCAAGTCGGGGAAAGTGGGACAGCGATTTGTCCGTGGTCGAACGGAGAATTCACCATCTGCCTCGGCCTGCTGAGCTGCACCACAGTCCACAACAAGCAAAGCCTCCATGACAAGAACAGAGAGAGAGAGAGAGAACAGAGAGAGAGAGAGAGATGGAAATGTGGAGGGAGGAGTGCTGAGAGGACGAGCTGATTCAAGCTGAGGCATGTCGACATGTGCGCTTCTCTGTGCACAGTTTTCTCTGTGTGTTTCTATCTCCAGCAGACAGACAGGGCTTATGAAAAGTGCGCTGTTGGTTCTGACACACCGGGTGAGTGTGCCGAAAAAAAAGCTTAAAATCCTGCTTTTTTTAACGGCGGCGCTTTAAACAAGGTGCTCTGCTACCACGCCGAGCTGAACTTTTCAACGGGTTTAGTTAAAGTTAGGATGATTTTTTACATCGAGGGCCGTACACGGGCTGTCGACTTCATGCATCCCTGCTGTGCTCTTCATCCACGGCTACGTGAAAATGACATTTCAAGTGTCATTAAGTCTCGGGGGAGACGTTTAGTCCCGTGAGGATATTAAAATGCTATTTTTGGAGCCTCTCTGGGGAAGAAACACTAAATTCTTGACATTTAAAAAACAACAACAACACAGGTCATGTTTAGATCGCTGCTCGGGACGCGTTCTGTTTTTGGCGTTCGAGCCCGACGCAGTTACTGCAAATCGGCGCCCTGAATTTGTGTTATCCTGTCATGAACCCGTCGTTACCATGGTTACGGTTTTGCCTGTTTGCCCTGATTACAGACATGTACAGTGCAGAAAGCAACAAACAGCCTCTGTGTTGCGTTCGAAGCAGTGTCACATACGTAAGAAACAAACTCCAGAACTTAACTGGACATACAGCCCCAACACGAACATCAGAGACATACAGAAGGTCGGGTTTCCACCCTCTGGTCCCAATCAAGTCTAAATTAATTGATTGTGAGTTGATTTGGACAGAAATATAGTCGATGGAGCAGTGTCAGTATTGACCTTTAAAGCTTGGGCTGGTTATTGTTTTAACTTTAAAAAACTTGTTGCTGATAAGAAGAAGTTTTAGAAGTGATCCCAAATCAATAATACCTTGAGGTTTTTCTATTTTCATCCAACAGAACAAGCTAAAGTACATGAGAAGTGAAACGTCGAAACAAAAGAATACACCCAAGTCTAAAAATGGCAACACGATGAGTTAAATCAAGAACTGTCCGAGTACAGAACAAGATGTGAGACAGGAACACAAATCAGAACAGGCATCTGATGACCACAAACTAGGTTCAAAAACAGGCCAATAGATTGTGAATTCTCTGAGCAAATGTGGGAAATTAAACATCTGTATTGATTTACGCTCAATCTTTGTGGCCGATGCCGATACTGATAATAGGTTAAGTTAAGAATTCTGTGTCTATATACACATTATTGGCAATTAAACCTCAAAGATCTGTCACAAAGGCTGGGTATTTTACAGATTAACAACAAATTTACTGTCCAAAATGACATCCATGCACTGAAACAGTAAACTTAAGAGAGAATTTATTATTTAAAAAATGATCCCAGACATCTTTCTCTGCAATATAATCAACGTGTTTTCATTATGAGTAACATTTACACATTTACATTTACACATTTACATTTACATTTACATGTGTACACATTTACACATTTACACCAATACCGATATATCGGCAATATCGGCTGCTAATATCGGCGGACTGATATATTGGTCGGGCTCTAAAAACGAGGGCTGAGTATAATTTCAAATTAAGCAACTGGTGCCAAGACAACAGAGCAAGGTTAACCAAATTTCAGAATCAACTTTCAGTACTTAACAGTTTACAAAAATCTCCACTAAAGAAAGGTTTGTCAGTATAGGTTCAATAACCAGATCTGCAAAGCAGTCAAAAAAAAAATCTTATTTCTGTAGAAAATGGTTAACTTGAATACTAAACATCTGCAAAAACCTACAGGCTATAATACAAACACTGGCCTTCAAGACTCGCTTATTTGATGCTGCTAAAAATGAACTCCAAAGTAAAGAAAACTCCCATCCTAACTTAATATAAACTGCTTCTGCTTTTATTATAGATCTCATTTATCATGGGAAATCAGATTGCACGTCTCTCTCTCTCTCTCTCTCATGTTACAGAAGGCTGTGCTAAACAAAATCCACAACAAGGAAACTCCACAGCCAGATCAAGAAGTATTTCACCTGAGCTCTCATGACAAATAGCTGCCACCACCACCACCCCCTCCTCCCCTCACAGAAAGTCCCATTCGTTTTGTTTTTTTTAAAAAAGATGACCGCCCTGTTGTTCTGCAGTGTTGGCCCGAGAGCTGCTTTAACTGGCACACAGCTTCAGAGCCGCGCGTCGCCGTGCCAAATCATCCGAGGACGAGGAAGAAAACAAAATTACAGGGAGTCCTTGGGGAGTACAGCTGGAGCGGACACACCCTCCCTGTAGCAGATATGGTGGGTTGTCTTCCTGCTAGAAAAAAAAAGAAAATAATGTTTTCTCGCCGCCACCGTTTGTTTGTTTGTCTGTCTGTCTGTCACTCAATCAGACAAAGCTCGGACTCTATTTCTCTCTCTCTCAGCGGTGGCTTACCACAATTATCACTGCACTAAAAATTAATGGACACAAAGCAGACTGTGGTCACCGTGACACCATATTAAATGGTAGAGTTAGTAGTTAAGTTCCCCTGTGTCAGACAGGAGGTCATGACACAGAAATCAGCCAGTTTACCAAGAAGCAAAAGACAGATGTGGAGGCCGATACAGGCCACATGAGATTAAAGCAAGCTCCAGTTCCCATGAAGAAGAAGTTGTTCAGGGGGGGGAGAAGAAAAATCAATACCTCCAACCTTTTATTGACCAACTAACAATTGCTTTACATCCCTCCATCTGTCTCACAGCCTCGCTACAACCAAGCTGAGCTGTCCAACACAACACACATCCTGCACAGGTCTCAAAACAAGCTAATAACATGCATTTAATGTGACTTTTATTAACTTATTCAACGTGCAGCAGCAATAAACAGCCATGCACTGACATTACAGCATCTGCTTTAATAGCACTGAGTGCTTACAAGTCCATATACCTCCGCTGTAATATTCCTGCAGCATCCCAATGGGGGTTTAAACTGTTTCTGTGGTATTAAATGGTGCGTTTAATGACCTTATGGGATGCAAAGAACTCCCGTGTTGCTGCGGTATTCATACACGTATAGCTAGAATTCCGCCGTTTTGTTCTTTTAAAAAGAGACTAAACTGCGTTAGCTTTCTTTCCTGTGTCTTAAAATGAATCATTTCGAGCAGGTAAAACTTCACGAGGGCGCTGCTGTATGACACACAGGCCTCCCTAAGAGCAGGGAGAGTGGGAGCAGTTTTTTTTTTTGAAGCGAACCCAGTGTAGTAATAAAAAAAAAAAAAGTAGACACACCCTCTGTGTGAACCGAATAAATGTGATAAACGGCTCGAACAGATAAATCCCCTCGCTGCAGTAAAAAAAAGGCTCAGAAACGAACTGTTATCACAGCTCCAAGTTTGTTTGTTTTTTGTGGCGGACAACTACATTTCACAACCGAGCCCAGTTTCTTTATCCACATTTCCTGTCCCAACAACCATTCAATCCCGCGACAAAAGGGGAGCCTGAACATAACGCGGCGGTTAAACTCTCTTACCTGGACATAGTTGCTCTCGCAGTAGTCCGCTACTCTCGTCAGGTTTTGGTAACTCTCCTCAAGCGCTCTTTTGCCGGCCGGAATCTCTTCCTCTAACAACATTTGTAGCTCTGCCATCTTACATCTCTCCGCAGAGCCTCCCTTCCCTCTGCCTTCCCTTTGATTGAAACAGCCACCAGCTCAGCGCTGCCTCGAAAAAAAATCCTCTGAATGCTATTGTGGGATTCCTGCCCTCGCTTCGGCGTAACGTCAGGCCCAAGATCGTCTGTGACGGGGAGGAGGAGCCACTCTGAGGTTTTAAAAGTGGGGCGAGTATTTGATATCCTAGCAACTTGCTATCCCTAAAATAAACTTCAATGTAAATGTTTTTAATGTTTATGTATCCATTCATTTTATTATTTATTTTATTTTATTGTCTACTCATATTTAATTTGATTTAATTTTAATGTCAACTTTAATATTTTATTGTATTTTATTTTATTGTCTATTTTAGTATTTTATTTACATCTTGATCTTTATGTCTTGTTTACATTCATGCTGTATTTCTATTTCTACTTTGCACGGAGCATTGGAACAAAAACAATTTTCCCCCGGGGATTACGGTAATAAAGTATTCTCAATCTGAATCTGAATCTGAATAACCTAGAATATAGCAAAGTCATGGTAGTTAATTCATTTTGTTTGTTTACCAAATATCAGAATATGCCTGTAGAGGCCCTGTTAGCAAGGCATTAAAGTCAGTATAATGTGTTAACAACAATCAATTGTGGTACTCTAACACTAATTACCATAATTATTATTTCTTTAATATTGTTATTATATTTATGGTTCTAAATTTTGCTTTTTCTCAGTTTATTTTTTTATTTTTTACACATTTGTCTTAAAATGCTGTGCAGCTTTTTTCATTCTAAACACATACATCTTGCATTTTTGGTACATTTCTATCTTATGCTTAAAATTATGTTTACGTCTGAATTCATTCAGGCATCTATGCATATTCACATTGTATAAAAAAATATTCAAATGCTATGCATAATCATGTTTTACAACTATGGTTGATACTACTGTACAGTAAAGAGAAAACTGAATTAAATCCAAATTCTCACACTCAGGACCAAGGTGATGTATTTAAATGTTAATTTTCTTTTGAACAGCAACTCAAAACCCAAAAGATATTAAGCTAACTACCATATAATACTAAAAAGCAGCAAATCCTACATTTAACAACTGGAAAAGTATTTCAAAATGAATCAACAAAATAGCAAAATAATTGTCGATTTCGCCGACTGACTTTTAAAATAATGCACTGATTTCTGCTTATGGCTTGTCGTACTCGGAAATAAAGACAAAGTGAGAGCTCTTGCTTTTCTTTCCCGTGTACCTATCAGTCTTCCAACTGAAGAAAAAACATGGATCGACTGGAGCATGATGGGATGTGTAGTTTTTACACTAAACTCTAGATAAGTATATGCGCGTCATGAATGCGGGATGGCATCAAAATACTATAACATAACATTTGTTGCGTTTCACCTGTCAATACTTTTCTGATATATTCAGGAAACATTTTCAGTTTTCTGTAAAAGCCGCTTTCAGGTCCTGAAACTGCATTTCCACTTAAGACGCGGAGGATTATGGCGCTTGTAGTACGCGTTGATAAACGCCAGAAAACTACAACTCCCAGTGTACACCTTTGCCTGGCTTTATATTGTTCATGGCGTCTGGTCGAGGGCTAAAGACGGGTCGCCTTCGCATAAACAGATAAGCCGTTGACTTTAACGGTAAGTGTCATCGCTTTTGAGCATTCCCGTCGACAGTTTGGAAGTTTAGGTTGTATTTAGCACACATACCGAGGTAGATACAAGTATGTCGCATATTAAATATGTGTCCTACATACACAAACGACCAGCCTCCTCCTACTGGTGGTAATAACACACTGTAGCTACAGTAACGTATCTGACAAGTTTAGCTAGTCGCAGCTAGCTTAAATGCTATTATAGAAATTAGCCTTTAACATGTCTTTGTCAGCGCTTCTCGTGTTGCAGTGGTGTGTTTACTGTCTGCAGGTTTTGTGTTGACTGCCTCGGTGTGTGTCACGATGGAGGTGGACAGAGTTAAGGTGGAGGATGAGAGGCATCTGATCCAGCTGAGGTTTGATGCCGCCGTCAAAGTCATCAAGAGTTTACCCCCTGATGGTGAGTGGTCTGCAACTGGCACTGAGGCCAGTTTAACCAGTTCACTGCAGTGGCTTTAATAGAGGTATCGGACTTAGGCAGGTGCAGTGCAACAGCTTGGTCTGCGCTGGATCTTGCGCGATTTAAAAGGCTTAACCCACTTTACTAGCCGTGTATAGACCCTCGTCTCCCTGCCATCAGTCTTAATGCACTATCACAAGAGTCACTCGTGAAAGTCTGTGTTGTCTCATGTGCATTCACAGATATGATAAGAGAAGTGGGTAACACGTCATTTTACTGTTTCAGAAATGGTCATGCTAAGTAGGTGGTAGTCAAAAATGAGTATATGTGAAACTACTGTCATTGTCCAACAGCCCCCTATAATAGATGATACTTTCTTAAATAGATTTCCAGGAAACATCCAGATAGTTTCTGTCCAACTTCCTCTCAGCAGGCAATTATAGCAAAGTGAGTCATTGAAGCTTAATTTTCATATTTTCTACTTCTAGTTTCTATAATTTAAGCCAATCAGTCCAACTTTGGAGCAGTTTTCCTAAATGTCAATATTTGATAGGTAGCCACCTGAAATAGCTAAATTCTGGCAACAAGAATCAAATTACTTAATTATTTAGTCAGAGAGAGTTTTATTTTCTGACTTGCTGAGAATGTAAGTGGTTAAAAAATGTACTTCAGTACTGCTGACCTTCAAAAGTTGGAAAAGCTGCAAAAACTAAGTTCAGTTTTGTGGCCTGCTGAGGGAAAGTTAGACAGAATCCAGTTAGAAGTTGTATTAAAGAAATGAACAGCTATTTCTTACATTCTTATCGGAAAAGTGCACAATGTTATTATTGAATAATATTGTGGTAATTTTCAGTAAAATTTGAGGTACTAATTGTGGTAATTTTGGAGAAATTTCAAATATGGTGCTTGATAATAACCACCTATTAACAGTGACATTTCTGGACCTTTAAAATGAATTAACCGTGAAGTGGTTAGTGAACAGTCATTTTGCGCATTTTCAGCTTTTATAATCAGAGTCTTATTTCCCTCAGGTCCCTTTCAGCCGTCCAATGACATGATGCTCAAGTTCTACAGTTACTATAAACAAGCCACTGTGGGAGCGTGCAATATACCCCGACCTGGTTTCTGGGATGCAGTTGGCAAAGCAAAATGGTAATGACAAAACTAAATTTCCACTCCGTTAATATATTTGTATTTTGTCTTGAATCCAGACAGGATTTCTACGCTAGTTCGTTGTTTAGTAGGACAAAAGCTTGGGAATTTAATTGCCCCATTTATTCTCTTTGTTTCTTATATTTGTCACCTTGAAGAGTCGCATAAACTCCACAGTCTTCAAGGCAAATCATTACATTTAATGTTTGATCATGCAATGAAACATTATTTGACTTGTGCATGTTGCTCAACACGGTGCCTTTTGCCCATTTGGACCTCACACCTATAAAAACCACAGAGTAGAAATTCTCTTCACTCTTCTCCCTCTGTTAAGTCTCAAGGTGTATAAGCTAATCTCTGGACTCTACTTGGAATGTAACCTCTTACCCACTAGCTTGGACAGTTTCCCCCGTGGTCCCCTTGCGTTAGCAGGGGGGTTGCAACACATGTAGTTTAGTCATAGCTCCAGTTACAGCGTTTTACCCACTGTCAACAAAGAACACACTGACAGAAAAAAAACAGGAACAAGTGTTCCAAATGAATCTCGATGATTTCAACTTTTTGCAGTAAACAAGTTTGATTTTTTTTCTCGATAAAGTGATATCGTAATTATGCAAGATTATATTTAATTTAATTTTTCAGGGATGCATGGAATTCTCTTGGAGATATGCCAAAAGAAGACGCAATGGCCGCCTATGTTGATGAAATGAAGCTGGTATGTTTCTCCATTTTCCACAAGTGACTTTGACAGCAGATGATGATAGTATTATTAGTGTTTTATTATATGGTAGGGCTGAGCAATATGACCAAAATTTAATATCCTGTTATAGGATATTTCATATCCAGATTAGGGTTGCTGAGATATATTGGTTCAAGGTGGCATAAACTAACTTTTATCATACCATGTACATTTGATAATCTACCTCATTGAATTCTACCACATTAGTGTAATTAACAGGGTAAATAGTTGAAGTTTATATCGAGTTTCGTGTCTGTCAGGAGATGACGTTTTAGAAAATGATAATAAAGTGTGGTTCCAACCAAAAAACCCTTCAGTTTTCTTTTATTTAAGGGTCATTTTAACTGATAATAACTAATAATTATGTTATACTTGTACTGTGATATCATGAAACCATGATATTTTTTGAGATGGTTAACGTATAACAGATAATGATACATATCACAATATAGCACATTGTCTGTAAATTCATTGAATGAATAGAAAATCATATAAAATAACAACATGGAACGGCAGATTTCTTTTTACATTTTGAATTTCATTGTCAACAAATTAGATTTTTACTCATATTTGATTATTTTTCTCCTTTTATTGACAAGAATTATACAAATGTTCAATGAAATAACCAAAAATAAGAAACACTTTTTAAATACAGGCTCAAATGTAGGTAAATATCAACAAATATTCAAATCAAACATAATACAAACCGTAATTAGATATTGGAATATAAAATACTAAACACTCTAAATTTTAAACTATAGCAGCTGTATTTTGTCTTCACTGAATTTACTTATCAGCCAATACGAGAATCGACAATTAGCTGATTTAATATTTCGTAGCTCTACATTATAACATGCATTGCATGCTGCGCTTCTTCTTCTTCTTCTTCTTCTTCTTCTTCTTCTTCTTCTTCTTCTTCTTCTTCTTCTCTAAATTTATTCGCGGAATGCAACCCAACTTTAAAGCTGCTCACGCCACCTGCTGAGCGTTAAGATGCAGTTCTTCAGCGGTAATTTCACTGATACAGATAAATAGAAGATGATATAAATTTCCTAATATCAGATGATTTATAGCTCCGATATATACCGAGCATTACTGAAATAAAAGCTACATACATAGGAAAGATATTGTCATACTGCACAGCCCTGTTAGAAACAAATACTCTCAGTTTGAACCTTTCTTTAACTGTTTCTGGAGCTAAACATCATCGTCATTGAGTTTGCATTTGTTGCTGTATCTGATGCGTAGATCCTGGAGGGGATGCCCATGACTGACGAGGTGGAGGAGCTCTTGCGGGTCCTTGGCCCGTTCTACGAGCTGATAGATGAGAAGAAAAAGGTCTCACAGATATCAGACCTGAGCGCAGGTGGGTTTTTATCAGCAGGTCCTCCACCTCCACCTATAACTTTGCTTGTTGTTGTTGTCGTAAACAGCACGTGGAGCCTAACCTTTTATAATTTGCCTCTTATTTGATGCCCAGCCCGTTTGACAATGTTTGCTAGGCAACTGGAAGGCAAGTATATGACTGTATAGCTGTGTGTTTCCGGTGGCATTGTTTAGAATTAGTTTGGTGTTGTAGCTTAGATGCTTTTAGTGTCATGTATGCTCAATTAGTTGCACAGAACGCTTTAAGGTTTGTTTTGCTATCAGAATTAGACATTTTCATACCCGGATAAATAAACATATTTTTTAAAGTACTCATTAAGTCAAGAGATTATTTTATACCTCATTGATTCAAGTAAGCATTGTCTTACTGTTTTTTTTGTTATATTGCACACAGGCTTTGGCACAGCGTTGAATTCAATGCAGTCAAAAGGCGTCACGAAGAGCATCATCAGAACGATGGAAATGAACGGCACTCTGGAGACTCGTCCTGCCAGGCTCAAATCAAAGGAAGTGAAGGAAAGGTCAGAGGAAGAGACACCAGAGGAGGAGGAGGATGAAGATGAAGAAGACGAGGAGGAAGACGAAGAGGAAGAAGAAGAAGAAGAAGAAGTGGTGACAAGGGAGGTCAGAAAAGGTAATGAAATTCTCTCTTTTGTTTAGTTAAACTGCCGGTTAGCATATTGTCAGCAAAAGGGTTTCTTACAAAAGCTTGAAAGTTTGGAAAACCCTTCATTAGCTGTTATGTTTTCAAGGCTGGGAATATGCTTAGTTCTGAAACACTAACAACTTCAACGTTTTCTTTGTTGTGATTTTATTCCAGACAAGAAATCAGCAGCTTCACAGCCAAAGAAGAAGGGCTCAGCCAGGAGGCACAAAGCGCCCGTGTCCAATGGTAAAATGGCTAACGGGGGCATCCATCTGACCAATGGGAATCATTCCAGGGTGGCACTGAACAGCGAGGAGTCCCAGGAGGGTGAGCCTCTGCTCAACGGTCACCACACGGGTAAGGAACAGCGACTCACTTGACGGTACATTGGGTCTGAAATGTTTCTAAATGGTTCAGCTCGCCCACTGCCTGAGCCCAATTATCAGTGCACCATGTGGTCACATAATCTGCTAAGCTTCATTCCTACAGCTGCAGCTGAAACTTAACACTTCACACATCAGCTGCTCCAGGAAGAGTTTTAATGGCTCTGTTGAAACGGGACACAAAGTTCCAAAGCACCAAATTAAGGGAACGCTGCCTTCCTTTGTGTCGCGGCAGTCTGAGCTTTTCTCTTCTCTTTTTGCCTCCTCTGTATTGTCCTCAGCTCCTGGTGTAGGTGCCCCTGGCCCCGGTCACCTGGCCAGCGACTCAGACAGCGAAGTCTACTGTGATTCTGTGGACCAGTTCGGCCAGGAAGAGGCAAGAAACCGTTTAAAACCCTCTTCCTACGCTCAGGCGCCGTAGCTCTTCCTCCGTTATTGATTCGTTGTAACGTGCTTCTTCTCCAGAGCTCAGAGCACAACCACTCTTTAGACGACCTGGATGAAGAGGAGAACCACGTCCTGCCTCCTCTGGAGGAGTCACAGGTGGCGCAGGAGCTCCAGGAGGAAGTTCACGGTCCACCGCAGGTCATCAGGTGTGGAGGGGAAGATGGAGAGAAAGGAGAACGGATGACACAGAGACAGAGGCTGAATGCAGGCGCGCCCGACGGCTCTTTGGTCAGAAGAGGAAGAGGTGAGGTCGTCCTAACAGGGGCTTTATACCGCAGGAATCAAACGAGGAATTTAGAGACGTCAATGCATGTATCATGCGAATGTGTAATCATAAATAATCTGTGTTTTCAGGCTCGAGGTCTCCAGGCCTCGGCCCTGGATCTCTGGTGCCCACGCACAGTGGTGGCGATGGAGACGGGGGCCACTGGGGAGGAGCGGTGACACCCGGAGGGAGCCTGAACGAGCAGATCGTGGTGGCGTTGGCCCGACTGCAGGAGGACATGCAGAGCGTCCTGGAGAGGCTGCACACCTTAGAGGCTCTCACTGCGAGCCAGGTCAGACCAGCCTGTCTTCTCATTCATCGTTAACTTCAGAAAGAAGAGCTACATGAAAGGAATAACAGTCCTAAAAGAGTTTAGCTTTGGTGATTATAGGAGAGAGGACCAAGAGATTCAGCTGGTTCCAGTGCAAATAATTCAGATTATACTGTAGGTGTTTGTAGTTTTTACAAGATTGGTTGCAATCACAGAAAATCACGACCTGGCTGATGGTGACAATCTATTTTTAGTGTTTGAATCAATGTTTGCTTTGTTGTAATAATTTACAAAGCAACTTGGTCACCTCCAATATAGTGAGTCAACAGTTTTTAATATCTAACCATGTGTTAATCTGACTGTGTTTTAATACCTGACACCACTTTTTATGAAATGTATTTGGCTTTAGAGATGCTAGACGTCGTAACTTTAATACAGAGGAAGTTTATTTTCATATTTTTGAATTCCATCCACAGGCTGTGTGGCTGTGACTTCAGAGTGGGGACGAGGCTTGTAGGACAGAAGATAAGGAGTTTGTACTTTGTGCTTTTGACTGAAACGCTCATGTTCACGGCGTTTACTTTGTCCTTTTTGTGGACTTTTCTTTTTGTTGATTTCTCGCCCTCTGCAGGCAAGATCAATGTCTCTGTCTCCAACTTATGCAGCACCGCCAGTGAACAAGAAGAGTCAGGTATGTCACTACAACCGTTCAAACATAATTGACCACCAAGATGTTTAATTTGAAATAATGCTTCTTTGACTTATTCTATTTTCCACTTTCTTAGAAACCCTCCTGGTGGCCTTTCAACATTTCTCCGACCAGTTTGGCCTTTGCTGTGATATGGCCATTTGTGGTACAGTGGCTTATTCGCCTGTACCTGCAGAGGAGGAGAAGGTATTCTTTTAAATATCAACGTATCTACCAGGGTTGTGTTCTGAAGCTCAATTCTGAGGTTATTCTGGAAATGGTAATTAATAATACATGAAGCAACTTCTGGTTAGTCCAGCCTATGTCCACTTTAGGCATCACCCACTTCCGTTTTAAACTCTGCCTGATCCAAACACGGATGGCGATACAGGTTTTTGTTGGCTGGCCATTACTGCCAGTTAAAGTTGGACAACAAAAAACAAGCTTGATTTAAAAAATATATGAGATTTGAACAAGAAAATGTAAATTATCTTCAGATATTCAGAATTTTGACCTCATAATTTAACTTTTTTTTTGCTTCTTTTTTGGTCATAATAATGTTTTTTTTAATCATAATTTTTGAATTTCTATCACATTAATCATCGTAAATAATTATGAATTACTGCTTTTTTCCCAATAATTTCAACTTTTCTCATAATAATAACTTTTTCTTGTCTCATAAAATCTCATAATTTCTGTTTTTTCTTTCTCTTTTCTCATAATTTCTGTTTTTTCTTTCTTTTTTCTCATAATTTCGACGATTACTTACAAGAAAATGAGAATATATTTTCATCAAGGCTAAACTTTTCTAATTTGTTTTTCATCAACTGGCAGTAATGGTCTCCCATAACATACAGATAGTGGTGTTCTATCTCATCCTAAGTATATGTTCTCCTCCTTTTTACAGACGAATCAACTGAACCTGCTCTCACCCAAACACCCACGGGCCTCGACGATACAGAAGAGTCCTCTCAACGTCTTTGGCTTGGGTTGCTAATGGCTGTAACTCCCCGCCCTGCTTCGACCCACAGCCCAGTAATTTGCTTTTGCACTATGAAGAAGGCACCTAGAGCGATGATGAGCGAGAGGGCGATACCTCTCGAGTGTGTTGTACTGTGGATGTGGAATCAAATAGAAACATGAATGTATGGGCTCGCATACGCCTGTGATTATACAACCTTTTTTAAAGCTGATACCACTGTACCGGAATCTTATTCTCTGTCCGATCGAGAGGGGGAAACTGTTGGGATGTCGCCAGCGTCCCTTTACGCCAACAAATACAATAGCTTCTCAATTATTCCCATATCTAAGGCTTCGTTGCACTAAAAGTGGGCCCTGTACTTTGTTGTTTTGAGCATAATGCTTTAATTTCACAATTCACTGTCATTAGTTGCCCAGGCAATGCTGCTATGATAAAAAAAAATTGTTGTAATAACTGTAATAGTTTAGAGAGGAGAGTTGAATGTAAAATATATTCATGTGCGAGATTCTTTTAAATTCTGAGAATAAGTTAATATTTATTGCTTTTAGCGACGGTTACAGTGAAGGCATCGCAGGCAAGCTTTCAGCTGCGTTTAAGTGAGACTTAAGTTTAAGGTGACCGCTAAATGTTGTGTATAGGTTAGGCGAGGTTTCCTGCCACGTGTCCTACTACAGCATATCAATTTCAGTGCTTTACGTCCCGAGTCTTTGTTGTTGATTCAAATAGAAGAAGTGCCTCAACATCACAAGGTACATTCACACTGTAGGTGGCATTATGATTTCTTACATTCACATATAGTAGCATAACCGTTCCAGCGCTGGACCAAATAATCATTAATCATACTACCTAGTGAGCCATGAGGTGGTCGGCTGTCTGATGCATAACTCCCGTCACTGTCTGTGTTGTTTACGCGGTCACGTTTTTCTATATCGTATAATTTTAACGTGTGATGTAACAATGTTTGTACGGATATTGTGGAAAGATTTTCGTGTGAATGATAGTAATCCTGAATTGTGTGCAACGCAGTGAGATCTATACAAAATTGCATACAATAGCTGTACAGTTGAGATTAAAATGCAGTATTTTAATTGCATTCCCATGAATTATCATTGTTAATATAGAATACTCTATCATATTTACAAATGTTTGCATCTGCGATAGCACTAATCTTTCCAGAGCCTTTATGTTTTAATAAAAAATGAATAGGTTTAACTTTATACTGAAATGTACTAAGGCTTTCTCACCCTCTCTGCCTGTGGATAGAGTGGTGTATGCATGTGATAATCCAAGCCTAAAATAAAGTTTTCATAAATCATTTGTCCAGATTATTTAACAGCTACAGGCATCAGACGCTTGAATTTCAAGACGCTGTTTGACCAAACTAAAAAATGATTGTTTGACAACACTAACATCCATATATGGTAATACATTCTACGGCTAGCTGAGCTACACACAGAGCTGCTAACAGTGAAACAGCTAGTCTGGTTCTATCACGGTAAACAAAAAACTTTATAAATTATATTTGTAGAGATTTTTTATTAAAACAAGTTAAACCTTTGAAAACAGTATTTCCAGT
>OMLP01019761.1:17618-40887 GCA_900302685.1 Spondyliosoma cantharus
TTCCCCCTCCACATCACATAATCCACTTACCCAAGCTAACGGTCTCTCTTCTCTATTTCTGTTTTTATCTCAGTCTGTCTGCACCTCTCTCTCTCTCTCTCTCTCTCTCTCTCTCTCACCCTCTCTCTCTCTCTCTCTCTCTCAGCATTGCCTTTATTTACTTTATAGATCGGTGAGAAGAGCTGTTAGAGAGAACACCAGGGGAAGAGGAGAAAGGCAATCAATAGTACAGGGGAGGAAATCAACAGGAGTGCACCTGTGTTTGTGTGTGTGTCTGATTGCAGTCATTGTCCTTGACAAACACTGACCATTTGGAAAGGCAAATGTCTTCATTTATAGACATATGATCCTGTTTAACCAGTTCAATCAGTTGTGTATCTTATGTGCCCCCTATATATATTTCAAGCCTCCTGGAAAACTTTGTGTCAAACCTGAAGCTTCACCTGTCAACCAGACTGTCTTGGCCCATCACACTCATGCTCTCCTCTGCTGAGATGCACGACTTATGCTAATGCCTGTCTAGTTCGGCAGGTGAAAGGAAAGTCTTCACTCATATCAGCCCCCCTTTTCATCATTCCCCTTCTTTCCACTCTTTTACCACTGACATTGGATGTCACACTCCGTCAATCAGAGGAGAGTCTCATAGAGGACTCTTACAGGAGATTACCTCTGAGGGAGTGTGTGAGAAGCATGTACAGTAGCAAACCCAATACATACATACTTATTGTCTATCATTTATTTCTACCCCTGTATTTCAATAGAATTCATGGATAGAAACAGGTCACTTGTTTCATACTCTGCATATTCCTTTATAGCTGTCAATTGCTGCTGCACCTCTATTCCCCCCTTTGTCTACATGCTCAGTTTTAGCTCATTTGTCTTTAAGGACCCCCCCCACACACACACACCCAAAAAGCCCACTCTGCTCCGATTGGTCAGTTTTGAAACCACCTGCAGTTTTGAAACCAGCTGGGAACTTCCCTGAGGGCAGTGACTTCATAGTTGTGACATCACAACCTTACGGAAGTCCCGATGTCTTGTTTAAAGGCACAGTTTCTGGTTTGCTACTGTATTTATACAGCACCTATAGATGTGCTTTATAATTAAAAGAGACAGAAAATCTCATTGTCGACAATATGGGAACTTTACATTTTCTTTCTGTTTTGACAAAACTTTATTAATTTTCGAATATTTGTTGTTCTGTTCAGCAAAACCATTTATGTGTCTGACTGTTTACAATATTCTGACATGACATATTCCTTTTTCTGTGCTGTTTCCATCCACACTTCAACCCCTCCAACTAAGGCAGGGGAAATTACGCAACAAGCCAGTATGCCAGAAGTATTACAGCTATGTTATGGATATGTTACCTCCCGTAATGCCGGTCTGTCAGCTGTCAGTTTTGTAAGTGGTTAACTAGGTTGTCAACGTGCCTGTCATGTGTGACAGCCAGACAGATTGGAAACCATATTTGGAGAAGTAGCATTGTCAAAATGAATGTCATCATATTTGGCATGGATGTTGAGAATATCTCACATTACTCTGTGATATCAGTGTCAGTTTGGAAGAAGTGGTGCTAATGTTGCAATATCTTCACATTAATAATTGGTTTGACATATCTCAATCTCTGCTTTTGGCTGCGATACGAGTAATATTCCCAGAGCACTGAAATCACTTTCTGTTTCTCATTTTTTTCCTGTACTTTTTCATTTTATTTCACTCCTCCTCCGGCCATTCTCTCTTCACTATCATTCAGATCATACTCCCTCTCCAGCAGGCTTATCACATGCTATATTTTTGTGTTTATGTGTGCGTTAATACGGATTTATGAATCTTCTTCCATGAATCTGCTCAAAGTGCGTATATATTTGTTTATATATCACCAGCATCAATGTGTGTTTGGTGCATTGCAACCCATTATACATTGTAACTTGGGGCATAGATGTGATCTGACACATGATCTGCATGTGTCAGATCCCAGTATGTTGTGTGTTCAGAAGCATGTTTGGCCATGAACGGCATCCATCTCCTTCTCCTTTTAACTCTTCTCTTTTCTCTTTCTCCAAACACTCATAAACATCGATCCCTCCCTCCTGAAGTGGAATAGGGACAGTTAAGTCATCTGTGCCACTGGCCACAGGCAAATGCATTCTCCTAGTTCATTAGAGAAGGTCTGCCTGTACAATCAATAGTAAACCTATGGAGGTAGATTGTAATACACGAAGGAGTCCCAGACAATCTCATACAACTGTTCATACATTTTCCTTTGTAGTAGCACTCAAAATGTCTTATTGTTTTTATGAAGTTGTATTCTGGAGTCCTGTAATCACCTCTTGATAAACAGTTGTCACACACGTACATGCTCATTAGGATGATCCAAAAAAGTTCAAAAGTCATAAGTAAACACACAAAATGGCTGATAAAACTTGCGAGTCATGCTGCACAGTTTCTTGTCTTCGAAAGCCTTTGTTTTCCCAAGACATCTTTGGTGCTGTCAAACGAATAACCTTTTCAGAGGGAAAAGCTAATTGGCAGATCCATTGAATGCTTTTTCTTTCTCTCTCTCCCCTCTCCCTCTCTCTCATATTAATTCTGCACCACCACTACCTGTCGCTGTGTCACAGTCATCCGTTACCTCAGTGTGCTCATTACTGTGGTATGCCACACTAATGCTAATTAAATTGCAGTGGCACAATTAGCATGCTATCAAGGACTCGTGTTTGGTTGTGTCGACCACTAGCCTCCCCCTGGAGATAGCCAAAAGAGCTTTGAAACGTATTGTTGGCAGAGAAAAGAGTTGTTTAGATCAAAGAAAGTTTTAACCGTAATGTCAGAGTGACATCTAAAATTACGCTGTCACCTTTTAGTAAAAACCTTAGCTTTGAGCTTGTATTAGAAGCCAAGCTAAAAGTAAGTAAGCAGATAGTCCAAACATACTAATTTGTGTTTAATTGCCTAATTGCCTCTTTTCTGTTGCCTGTGAAGGACTGAGCCTGTCCAGGCTTCCGCTTTCATACCCATCAAATGTTTCCGATCAACCTGTTTACCTGTGGAATGATCCAAACAGGTGTTTTTAAAGCATTCCACAGCTATCCCAGCCTTTTGTTGCACCATCCCAACTTGTCTGAAATATGTTGCTGGCATCAAATTCAGAATGAGCATATTATTTACAAAAACAAACAATGCAGTAAATGGGGTAGGACATGTAATATATTGTCTTTATGCTGTTCTAGAAAATTATCACATTTGTTTTGATTTTGACGGCGTCAAAAGCGCCTTTGTAGAAGAACACTTTAATAAGTGGACTTTCTGAGCCAAGATGCAAGGATACGGACAAAGACTGGATAATGAAAGCAAAAGATTAGAGAAGATAATAAATAAACTTGAAGAAACTTTAGAAGACTGAGAAAATATCTTTGTTTTGTTCTCAGTCATAACTTGAACCATACAAAGAATACAAAGACAACAAAAGGCAAACACACAAATGCCAGTATCTTGACAAACTGCAGTTTTTTATCAGCATATCTTGTCACTAAAAGATTCCAAATGAAGGGATGTGTCTGGCAAATAGTAATAACAGAAGTAGTACTCTGAAAATTTTGCACTTTGAATCTCCTCTGGGACTACATATTATGAAATCCTTAAACCTCAAACAAATTACAGGTCCAACAGGCCTGAATGATTATTGACCTATAAGATTGTCAAGCCTTTTCATCATAATCCACTAAAAATTAGTTGCAACTATGACAATGGGCTGCTCAGCCTCGTATCAGCAAGTAGATTAACTGGACTTCAAATATCAAATAGTGCTCAAAATGATTTGGTCAATTCTCCAAGTTAAATTTATTCCAAGTTGTTTCTTTGATCTTGAGATCCTAGCATCCATGGCACTTGCTCTGATGTCTGTGCCCAGGGGAGGATGGCCATCCCCTGAGTATGGGTGACTGGTTTCACCCTCCCCACACCCCCACCCTCATCCTCTTGCTGGATGCTAAGGGAAGTTGAGAGAAGGGAACAAGGCCAAGAAGTGACAGGGGCATCAGGACGGAACGGAGCACTGCACCTCCCAGTTCCCTCTCAACTGTCACCATCATAGTACGCAGTCACACACACACACACACAAAACAATCTGCCTACCACCAACACACATGCAAAGGCACATACACAACAAGTGCATGCCCACTTCTAAGTCAGGACCATTGCTCACTGTCACCCATTGTCACCATACTGCACACACAAAAATGGACATGCACACACTCACAGTGGGGAAGGTGTCCTGCTTTTGTCCGGCAGAGCATGAAGGCACAGGGACTGACATGAGACAGAGAGGAGAAATGAGAGATGTGCTGACAGTCAAAGGAAGTAAAGGTACACGGTGATGTCTTCCACATGATGAGAGGGGATAAAAAAGAAAGAGAGGGTAGATAAATTCACAGAGAAGAAAGAGTGGTGAGTGATGGAGGGTGGGTTTTTTTGCATGCTGACCTGAACTTCACCACAGTTAACTTTAACACAGTTAATAGCCACTAGGCTTCTAAGGGTTTTTGGGGGTAAACTTTTGCAGTTTCAGCTGGTGTCATCAGGTTTTGCTTATCGCACAAATTTCTAGACTGATTACCCAATGCATGTCTGTGCCAGGGAGTCATTGACCGTACATGCGACTAAAGTTGCAGCGATTAGTCAGATCATCAATTCATCAATTGAAAGAAAATGTTTCTCAGAAGTTGTATTATTTTAGATAATTCCTTAGTTTCAGTCATTTTTCAAGCTTTAATGTCACATTTGTTGATTGCAGCCTCCTAAATATAAGGAATCGCTGCTTCCTTTGTCATATATGATAATTTTGTTTTTATTGAACAAAAGAAGCAATTTGAATAAATCACTTTGGGCTCTTGGAAATTGTGATGAGCATTTTTCAATTTTTTTTTACATTTATTCGACTAAACAATTAATTAATTAATTAATCATGCAAATAATTAAAAATTAAGTTACATATGAATTGATAATGAAAATAATTACACTTCCTGTACTGACATACACAGATAAAATATCCTATATCCTGTTTACATTATGATTCTGTCCACACATGTGAGTAAATCCATCTAAACCAGGAATCGACTTGTCCCTGATTGATTTCAATTTCCTCGGACGCATGGCTCAAGAAATCCTCCTTTCAAGTGCATAAATTAAGCTCCAGGAGCAGGCACTCTGGTTGAGGAGATGAGGGTCAGCACACACACACACACACGGTTTGTCTTGACTATGATGGCGAGCAGCTCTTAAGGAAGGGTAATCATGCAGGTCACCTCATATGTCCCATCACATAGGTGGTGCTATGGCAACAGTGGTCTAGTAAGAATGTTATATAATCCTACTATAATCCCGACTGATTGTCCTGTATTAATATCAGATATTATTGGCAGGGAGATTACTCATGCTTGCCAAGACAATAAAATGGCATTAGTATGTATCTGTATGTATTGATTTACTCTCAAACTGAAAATCAGCAACACTTTTGAGTGTTTATTGTTACAACCTTAAATGTTTTAAACCAAATTGCATTGTATTATATCCTTCAGACCTCTTTTCAGACTGCATTTGATCGATTAACATTCGCAAGAGATTTTGTGAATCTAAACTATTGTTTACATTAGCTTGCAGTCTTTACATTATCAGCACCATTTATCTGTATGTACTTGATAAAATAAGTTATTTTTGGTGTGTCTTTAGAAATGAAATCTACAAGAGTTGGAAAAAATGGAACCATAGTGTTTTGATAAAAAGTTTTTCACATGCACTAATGTATGAGTCTATTTTGATGTCCTCTCAGTTAGAATAGGCATCTTTGCTAATGCAAATGTTAGTCAGAAATGTATTCTGTTATTTTTGTAGTTGTGTGTTAGACACATACAAACAATGAGGTAAGACAATAAATATAGGATCTGTATCAGGCCTTATTTATATACTGTATACACGTACAGTCCAGAGACCTCTTATTGCATTTTTTATCTGCTATAGAAAATGATAAGCATAGTTTCAATGTCTTCTCATTCAGAGTTACAAACTGCCTTGTGGCTGTGAATAAACACACCTTGACTCCACAGGCTGAATATTGACTGCCTGGATCAATAGTATCATATGCCGACTTGTACAGCAGCACACATGCTGGATCATAACACAATATATGGAAGATAAAAGTCAAGTGCACTATTGAGACCATTGAAAAGCAGCCCTCCAGCGCCCTGCAGTATTACCCCGAAGGGTAGTTATGAAAACACCATCAGACAGGGCACTTCAATTCACAAATGCCATGGGATAACACTGCAGATGCAGTGCAATGATAGGCCATTGTTGTTCCTTGTCAGTGTCTGGGCTTTTATTTTATGAATGTGAGGTCAGATTGTTTGTTGATGTCGTAATAAATGGGACAGTGATATATGAGCTGTTTGGAAACATTCCAATATTAGCTTTTACATCCTTTGTCAGTCTTATCCCATCGAAGCTATCACGTTATTTCCCTTGTATCATATCTAAATACAAAGAAAGAAAAATGTAAAATCTCCCACAAACATTTAGCAATGACTTAGTTAACTGGATGATTAAAAATAATCATTTAGCTAATGACAGTACCCTTTTCACCCTCTTTTGTGACACTAAACTGCTCGTTAATTGTCTAATTTGTATTTATAAAAATAATTTCATAAAACAAAATGATTCAATAATTCAGTTAAATAATTTATGAAAGCTGCTTTGTTGACACACTGTTTAACCTTCCTTTCCCTCTCGCAGACACGCCGCTACACGTCTGAGCCAGTCAGATAAAGATGTTCAATATAGAGAACCTGGCCTAGTGGCATCTTTGGGGGCAGCAGTGGCATCACACACGCTAGATAAACAGCCTAATAAGCCTGCCACACTATCGCACCAATAGATAGCTCTGCCACGGGACTGTTTGTTTGTTGTGTGTGTTGCGTCAGAGAAAGAAAGAGAGATGAAAGAAGTTGGTGGCGCGGCTTTTGACAGCTTCTAAAATTGCGTGGTGGAGTGTGAGACACCAAAAGTCACAGCAGAGAGAAACAGCTGCTTCTTGTTTGCCTGCAGGGCCACACTGATGCTGCTGATCACCGTCTTTCCTGAAATATAGGATTTATGGAGGTTGTTGAAAATAATAAGTGCTAATCGCCCTCGTTTTATAAAAATGTTTATGGAACGCTGATCGACAATGTCAGGTCGGCCTCGCTCTGTTTTTCAGTTATATATATTTTAAGAGATCGTTTTATCCCATTTGGCTACCTGTGCAAACTCTCAGCAGCAGTGTTACTATGTAATTTTCCGCTCAGCCGGTGCGCTTGCATTGGTAGTACGTAAAAGGGATGGCTGGGAGATTTTCAGACTTGGGGGGCAGCCACTTTGCAATTTCTATGTCTTTGGGTATGAGCTTGTGTGTGTGTCCACAAATGGGAGTTACAGGGTCATGGCCAGTGGGCCAGGTAATGACTCTCCCACAGGCCCCTCCATGCGGATTTCTGCTCTGTGGACCACCACTCTTAATGATAGCAAAAGGAGGCACACCGACTGTTGTGACTCTGTGTGTGTGTGTGTGCGTGTGCGTGTGCGGTCATACGTAAGAGTGAGAGGATGTAGCCAAGCTGAATGTAGATGTGTGTGATGAGACTGAATCTCTGTGACACAGTACCTTATACAGCCTCAGGCTATTAGTATGTATAGGATTCCATATACTGTCGATGATGCATGGGTACTATGGTAATTGAGTTTCAGACAGCCTACAGAATACCTATTTGGTGTGCATTGATTTAGCACAAACAGTGTCATAAATGCAGAACCCCAGGTATGTAGTGTACAAAAAACACTGAGGACTTTCTGTTTTTTCTGTTTGTGTACAAGAATACACATGCATATACGTGCATGTATGAGATTTTGTAACTTTAGTGTATATACTTGTATAAATGTCTATATTTGTGTATACTGTATATTAGTATGATTGTATTGTATGTTCAGGTGTTTGTTTCCTCCAGTGACATGAGCATTTGATTGAGCTGAAGCTGGCTGGACTTCAGCTTTGTGAGAATTTAATAGCTTTCATTTCCCAGACTGCTTGACCTTCTCCATGCCTCACATTAGATATGCATTACACCTGAAGTCTCACATGGCCAGGTACATCTGCACCTTCTCTTTAGTAGATTCTCTCTCTTCGCTCCCCTGAGCCCTGCAACCTGCGCCCCACTGATACTCGACTAGTTTCAGCCACAAGGGATCAAGCCTGGAATTATACTTTGTCCTGATGCCTTCAAAATATGTTTTTCACTTACTATGGCCATTGGATTTATTTTTGGTTGCCATGGCACTGGTGTTGCATTTAAAGGTGAACTTGATAACTGTTTTTAAAGTTTCTTCTTTTAAAAAATTGTGCTTTTCACAGTTGAAGTTACAGCTGAGTGGTTGTCAGTGATGTTAATTTATTAATTTAAAGGTGACTATTCTAAGATACTCGCGTCTATGTTACAGGATTTGTAGCAAATTATACCTATTTGAATTCATCACTTAATGTTGATTGATGGATATTTCTTTGGTTGGTGTGTATGTACTGCACAGAATAAGTGTAGTCAATTAAATCATCAAAAGGGCTAATGATGATGAACATTTTGTGATGAAATGTATTATCCACAAGACCATCTAGCTCGGCCACGACAGCCTCATCGGCAACAAATGCAGAGGCTAAAAATCCTTCTCTGCCCTCTTCTCAGTCTCACTCTAATTGTGTCACCTTATCAAAGGCTGGGAGAAACAAGAGTGCAGATTAGTTTCCATTCAGGGCCAATCTAATCCTTTCAGCTTGCTCTCATACAATGTGTCATCGCCAGTCACTCAAACAGCTCTGCACAACAGCGCTGTTTACTAACCAAATGAATAGCTGTTGGACATCTAATTCTCCACATTCTTTATGACTGTTATTTGAAATCTAAGTCACTTTGATTTCTGTGGTTCTCTAAATGGTCTATTCTTTGATGTTTACAAAGGGCGGGATTGTTTCATATTGTTACAAACGATGCAATCTTTTTTTCTTTCAAGGTCTGTCTGGATAGTAATTGAAAACAATTATCCAGTGCTTTGCTCTGATAATACCCCTATCTTACATCAGTAAAAGTATGTCGTCAATATACTCAGCCAGAGCAGCTACATAAATTCATTTGAGTTAATCCAAATCAATATGTGTACATGTCTTACACATTGGCGAGAGATTCAGTCAGGATGCGAGACTGCTTCTTCAAGAACAGTGCATATATGTTAGCTGGTGTCACCCACTACCACTATTACAGTAGGTATTTCTGCTGGAATAAACAGCAGAATGAACATGAACTTGGAGGAACATCAGGGAAAAAATAAAATAGAATTAGTCATAGTAATGGAAACTATGCTAGGATTGCACCGGTATGTACATTTTGAAGATGAAAAACAAGCGAGAAAGTCCAGGTTGAAGCCTTTTCAAATGCCAAAACACCACATCAATAGTCCATCCTCCTTTGAGCCAAACTGCATGACAGTTATCTTCGCCTGTGTCAGTGTTTGCGAGGTAAACAGTGTGTTGGCGGATGACATCGCATTGTGCTTGAGAAAAAATTGACACAGGACCAATTTTTAACAAGAATACCCTGTGTTTTGTTGCTGTAGCCCTATGTGGAGGCGACATTGCAGTGGTCTCATTTATTTGAATGAGAAAACCCGTAGCTTGTTCTGCAGCAGTGCAATTGTCCAACCCTAGGAGGTAGAGAAATTCAGAGAGAAGAAAAAGCCTCCCTTCTTCCGCTGAGTCACAGTCCCTGTATGTGCCATGTCTGGGATGTCAAAGCTAATAATTCGACCTGTTGGCTATTTCATCCTGCCCAGCACGTCTCTGTGACCTTCTGACTCTGAGAAAGAGATGAAACTTACAGTCCCGCAGGGCTGTGTGACATCTCCAGAGATAAACAGAGGCCATTCAGGTGCCTGCGATACAATTCACTAGCTTGCACTACCACCTGTATTCATAACTAGTATGGGATAACACAAGTCTGTGAGGAAATGTATACAGTAGAAGCTGACATTGCAAACATCATATCATCTTGGGGTAATTTAACAAGAATCATAACAGAATGATTATTAATAGTCAGAACAGGTACAAAATCCTGCAATATTGGATTTTTAACACTTAACACAATTAATACAATATGATGATGTTGTTTCAGATGTAGATTAATTCAATTTAATTGTAGAATCTGGGATAGTATGCCAGAAGGGTCCAACGTAGAGGCCCACTCAACTGCATTCACTGAAATGAATCCATAAGTGTTTGCAATCACTGATCATTTCATCAGATTGATGTCCTTTGTTGCAGTTGAGCCAGGCTGTTTGTTTGTATTTTTAATGAAAATTTCCATGTTCACTTTTCATTTGCATAACAAGCAAAACAAATTGGCCCCTGTCCACTTCTTAGTGCAAATGATATACCCTTGTTAATGATAATATATTAACAGGCCCCAATCCAGTTATACCAGGTCTAGTTGTTGCACTCATCAACTCTGTCTTGTTGCCTTGTAACTGTATTAAGATACCTTATAAAACTCTGCAGTTGATAGAACTTGTGGCTGCAAATCTTCACAGACTTAATTATTTTTCATAAACATCATGCACTGCGCAACATGCACATAAAAACCTAACCTAAAAATGTTATTTGGTGTGAGATGGACATTAACAAGTCTGCGACTGATGTTTTGTTTACTCTGATTCTTTCTGTCACACTGTTTCCCTGAATCATCATCCTTCTACTCTACTCCCCCGCTGTGATTTACAGCAGCTAGCATCTCACAGAGACGATGTAATAAACGTGGGCCATATGGAAAGCCCATTTTTGAGGGCACCGTAAGGCACACACTCAGAATTCAGTCACTGAAATGAAATGGAGGACTGTTAATGTAGTATGGACTATGTCGTAAATACTAATCATTGACAATTGTAACATCGCTAATACAGCCTTGGAACAGAGCCTTTCTCAACCTTTTTCTAACTGTAATGAAATTATGATTATATATCGTTTACTGCACGTACCGTATGCCAGTTAATTCAGAGTGTGCCAGCCTTAAGTGGTCTGACAAATCCTGTCTTTGTATTTTTAAAGCAACAACTCTTATATTTCTTGGAAATATTCAAAATGATCCGTGTTTGATTTGTAGGTGGGCTGGTGCACGTCATCGTGTGCCAGAACATGGCCCAACTCCATTGGCAAAGATTCCAAACAGAATAATAAATAACACAGAACGAGAACTTGGAAAATTACCAGCAAATTAGAATTAATAACATCCAGTTTACACTGTCAGCAAAGACTGTGAGGTGAGAAATGTGGGTTCATGACTGGTGGGCTTTTCCTCTTGAAGTACAGTGTATCTCCCTACACAAGTTATGGGTCTTGTATTCTGGCATTTGATTGAAGCTAATCTGAGGGTAACGGGGTGCCTTTTTATTTTATCAAGTGCTTAATGTTCATTTGTTGTCATCAGTGTGCATCATTTTGTCCCTTGTTATCTCTTTTATATCAGTGTCTTGTTACTGTTTACTGCTAAACCCTAAAGTCCTCCAGGAATCAATTAAACATACCTATTATTAAGATATTGAAAAGAAAAGCACACAGATGAATATTTACTGTGTGAGTCAGTGGGATAAATTGATTGAATGGCATAAACCACTACTCATTCATTTATTATTCAATTGTGATGATTCAGTCGCTCATAGTGATGATTCACTTAGACTGATTGTGCCAGTAAATGCTAATAAATGCATTGCTGCTAGTCTTTTTGGCATGAAATTTGAGGTTTTCCTACCAAAACAGGGACACTGTCAAGAAGCAAACATAAAGAGAAACATCATTATACAAATATTCACACACAAAAAACACACATACAAGGCAAGTACGTACACAAAATGTCCTGCTGAGCATCTTTTTACAGCATTGTTCATCCTTGTATGTAAACAACAGACCTGTGGGTATGCAAGGAAGAAAGCTCAGATTATATGTTTATATATACAGTATTTTTATGTGAATGTGTGCATTTGTTGGTTTGTGTGTATACTGTTTGCCTGGGGGTACTTATATGATGTGGTCTTATTAAATCAGTGCTAGAAAAGGAGGAACAGACAGGAGTGATAGAGGAGCACAAAGGAACCTGAAGCGATTAAACCCCTACTCAAACCAGCTTAGCAGTGAAAGCTTCACAGAAAGCCAACAATGGTTGCCTTCCTTTTAAATCTTGCTTCTCTTTTGCTTTCTTTTCCACTTTCCCTCTCTCTCTCTTGCACCCCTCCTGTTCTCTCTCTCTCTCTCTCTCTCTCAAACAGATTATTTCTTTTCTTTTTCTTTATGTCTGTCTTCTTTTGCAGCACGTTAGGCCGCTTAACTTTACAATACTCATGTCAGGTCAAAACGCACCCTCCCTCAGTCTCCACAATTCAGGATAAAAAGCTCCCTGCTGCATAAGGTATTACTGTATCTCATGCGTCAACCACCTCAAAAGTCTTTCTTTCTTCCGTTCATTACAACCTCTTCCTTTCTTTTCTCTCCTTTCTCAGTCTAAAGAAGTTTTAGGGCACTCTGTGGATTTGCCAGGTTGTTAATTGCACAGCAAGTTTTTGTCTAAATCAATAGGGGACTTGCATAAGTTTATGAGGGGATTAAGTGAGAACAAGAGTGTGGGTGTGTGTGTGTAGAGGAGAGTTGAGGTTTAACACTAACAGAGCAGTGTTTCTCACCGAACATACATTTATCAACAATTTAAAGCTTCACTGGTGCTCTTCTGTTGCCTCTACTGTTGTAATATTTAACTTAGAAACTTTCAGCTGCAAGTGCTTTGTGGGAATAAACTGCAGTTCACTTACAAACCCATTTAGATGTTTGGGAGTTATCCCGCATTATGTCAGGGGATAGTGTTTGAAACAGGAGCCAGTAAATTCCTCTTACAACACAAAGGGCCCAGTCCTCCAACTCCCCAAACCACTGTAGTGGACTGGATTAGACCACCTGGTGTGGTATTAGGAGGCGGAGGAATCCATCCCCGTCCCCCCACCAACATCCGCGTCTCCACCTGCACTTGGCAATGCCCATGAATGCCAGTCATTAAGACAGCATTACAAAGACAAGGCCTACCTCTTTCCCAACGGAGCGGCTCCACTTCCACATATAGAGCAACCATTGTTTTAAATGCCACTGCTCCCAACCCCCAGAGACCGGGTTTCAATTCACTGGCCACTGTAGCTGGTGCACAGCTAGAGAGGAAATATGATAAATGAGTCTAACTCTGTCCGTCAGGGAGCGGCAAGACATTTTCTTTTTTCCAGGTAACAACAGGTTGGAAGGGGTATGCCCTGGTCAGGTTACTAGATTCATGTGTGTATGTGCATTTGTCATCTGTGAATAACACCCCTTCTTTCACATTTTTGTTTTCCAGGTGCACCAGAAAGGAGAAATGTGAGCGCTCATCAGAGCCCCGTCGCTTTGCATCCGACATCAAGCAGTGTGTGCGTCTCAGTGTCCACCCAAACAACATCTCAGTGTCCCAGTTTAGTGTCACGGTAAGTGGAAACACATTACTCTTCACATTACTCTGGCCACCCGACAACCATGACCAGAACAAATCCCTAAACTCATGGCTGTGCCCTATCCTATCTCAGACTTTCTATCTAGTACTGTAAACTTAATTCTTCCATTAGCACTCATCCCGCCACGCCTGTGGTAAGAATCTACATAAGTCTACTTGCATGTATTATAATCAGGTAATGGCTCTAACTCTCTCACACTTTTTTCAGCTTTTGACATGTCAGACACAACCACTTAATCGCTCCGAAGGAGTAGAGCGTATAGTCACTAAGACATAACCTGGAAAATTTAAAGCCATCAGGCTAACATCAGTTTTAGCCTCTCCAACAGGCTTTGAATTTAAGACAATACACACAAGTATCCTCTTATGTAGTTTGATAATTTAACGTAATGATTTACTGCTTTGTTCTTGTGTCAGTTGAAGGATCAAATGTGGTCAGATTTGAATTAGACGTGATTCAATACATTTTTTCGATAATGATAAAGAATTCAGCATTTGTTTTAGTGGAGTCATGTTTCAGTAAATAGTGAGGCTAGCTGAATGTATTTCTAGTGAGAAAAATGTTGTCTGGCAGATTGACAAAATCACACACTCAAGCATAATTTGTAATGCAATGTAATTATGCTCTAGATACTGATTAGTAGCCAGTGTTAACTCTATAATCCTGCTTTACATCATTTTACCGCCTGCCAACATGCATCCTTCAAATCCTGACCTCGCAACTTTCAGTCCCATCCAGTGAAATACTCTCCCGACAAATGTCAACAATCATTAACAGTTTAGCTCAGCTGTGTTTATTGTGATTGTTGGCAACTAAGTGCAACATTTTCCCCCTGGACATTTCAACAGCTGCCAGATTTAAAGGGTTTGTTTGCTTTTTGATTGTTTAAGTGTATTGATTAGTGTGCTGTGATAAAATGTAACGAAAATGTGTCTGCAGGAATTGGAGAAATAAACTTGTTGGGTGGTTGTTTTTCCATAGTTTTCTCCACTTTTCAGCAGAGTCTATGTTTGCGCTATACACAAACTCTAATGACTCTGCATTTAAACTGATCAGGATTGTTCTGCATTTGGGTGAAATTAATCATTTGGCTGTTTCCTCACTCAAACCTCTTCCACTGCTTCAGATTACCCTCAACCAAAGGCCCAATCTGACTCAATAGTTATTTTTCATTGGGACAGGAACATCTGGCTTCTTATGTTTAGAATTGGCAGTGTAAGCATGTGTCTACATGTGTCTCCACATGTCTGAGGTTTACTGCATGCTCAGGTGAAGATTGACAGTGCCTGAGTATGTCATGCTATTCTGTCTTTTCTTTATCAAAACTCAGCATGTTGAAAGATAACCCAATTTCAAATGTTGTAACAATGAATGTCACGAAAAGCCAACTGACCCGAGCCACTTTAAGTGATGTCACATTTCAGTTGTCATTTCCTATTTGATGGTGGCTTAGAAATGACTTTGAATCTTAGAGATCAAGTGCGTAAATATCCAATATGATTTTCTAAGGTCAAGCCGGAATGACTATTCTCTTTCGTGTTTGCTCTGACGGTCACATGAGAGGTGTTGATTTTCTGAAGAACACCTCTGCATCACTCTAATGATATTCATAGGGTGTGTGTGTATGTATGTGTATATGTGTGTCTGTGTGTGTGTGCCTTCAGAGAGTGTTTAACCTTTTCCCAGTGAGCAGGCTTTACCCAAAAGCTGTGCCACACATCTCCCATCCCACTGATTGCAGAGCAAAGGCTTCTGCAAGACAGACAGGGCTCCTCCTTGACCTTTGTGTTATTAAATATTTGTTTGGAAAGATAAGCCAAGGCATTCTTTGGTGTAACAGACACACTCCACTGCTGAAATCAGACCTATTCCAAGAACAAAATTATTTTCTTTAAGATTTAACTCTCTTCTGTTCTACTCAAAACGTCTAAAGGAAGTTTTCTGTGCCCACACATATTTAGTTGTTTTTCTAGTTAATGTGAATCTGTTCATTTCAAGCATTAAACCATCCAAGCACAAATACAAAAATGACTGAGTTATAGAATGTAAGAAGATGTAAAGTCAACTCATCTCTTTCTCCACTGTCTTTTTCTGGCATCAGCTTTTGAATAAATTCTCACCAGGAAAGACTTTTATTTTTCACCATGGTAACACAAACAGCCCATCATCACATATCCTCTGCATTAGATATGGTGTTTTTAAAACTACAGGAGGGCAGTTATGTATGTGTGTGTGTAGCAGATATCTTTGTTAACATGAGTAGGTTGTTTTCATCTTCATGCAGCCCGGCTGTGGCGTGACTACTTCTAAACTTTATTGAGGAATCTCAAGGTCTGGCTGCATTCCCCGCTTAAAAGGAAAAATAAATTAACTGCAGAGAAGAAGAAGGTGAGCGGTAAAGTGAGCAAGAAATGAGAGAGAGGGTATGTAAGAGATAGAAGCAGGGTTGTGCACTGTCCATCTTGCGTGGGAAGCTGTATATGTGTTCACACCCGCGCCACCGTCTTTTCATTAAACAGCAATATAAAAACAGCGCAGGTCAGCCCTACTCTGCAGCTGAGGCAGCTTTCAGCATTGCATCATAAGTGTACCATGGACTGCGCCCCAAATCAATGCCTAGACCAAGACCCCTAAAGACACGCTTTTCCATCAATATGTATATTTTGGTCTTGACCCCACTCCACCTGCCTCCACGACCCTCGTTTTTCCTTTTTATTCAAGGACAGCATTTTCACCTTTTTTTTGTTCCTGCTCCACCTGAAGCCAGTTTTGCTGAGGTATACAGAGAGCTTACACAGCATTTTCAAATGAAGAGGGAAGATTTGCATTCTCTCTTTCCCAGAGAGTCCTCTTTTCCCTCCCTGACCAGCAGCCTGCACACTTGCACTTTCCTCTTCTCTTCCATTCTTCATTATGTCATTCCCAACCTCCGGGTATTTCTGTCCTCCTCTTGTCCTTAGTCTCTTTTTCATGCTGCTTTTTGTTTCAGCCATCTACATTCAATATGCTCTTCTAAGTCCTCATCCTTCCACTTACCTTGACTTTTATCATTTCTTTGATAAAAGAAAGACACTTCTTCTATCACTGAGCCAGATCCATTAACATGGAATATTAAATCCATACAGTTCCTCGATCTCCCAAGGCATTATGGGAGGTGGCGAGGGAGGTAGTAGTGCTTGTGGCGATCAGTTACGGACTATTAAGATGACTCAATCTATGTCTTTCTGCATCATAGTGTTTTGATGTTGTTTGGATGTCTGCGGCAGGATGCATCTGATTACTGAACCTCTTATTCAAGAGTCCCCCTGTGGCTCCTCTGGCCACTGACCGCCCTGCAGATGGATCTTTACTCTGTGCAGAAGTTGCAGCTGTGCTTCTCATCAGCAATATTGTGTTAGAGTTATTTTTGAGGAACATATTGGCTCCAAAACTGATATGAAGTGTTCACAGATGTTTGAGTGCGGTTGTCTGGGTCACAGAACTAAGTTGTTTTATCTTTGACCATAATTGCAATAATAAAATGGCAAATATGTCAATTATCTTTAATGAGTTTTCTGTTCTGAACTAAATCCTTTCTACATTTCTTTATATTGTCCACTCATCACTTTCATGAGCGCATTTCATTATTATTTTATTGTATATCTTATACCAGTTCTGTGCACAGGAGACTGAAATATATTTTCTCTTTTTCCCTCAATACAGTTGGTGTTGGAGGCCCACAATGTCCCAGAACTTTCTGCGGGTGTCAACTGCACCTTTGAGGACCTGGCTGAGATGAATGGCTTGGTGGAAGGAAACCGGATCAAGTGCTCCTCCCCTGCTGAGAAGGAGATGCCACGCATTATTGTTGACAAAGGTAAGGGTGGATCGATTTGAGCTTTTCCGGCCAAAAAAACTTCACTTTTCCATACTAGCCAACGATGGATGTTATAGAGTTGGTCTCTGGAGGAAGCCCGCTGACATAGCCTGTCAAAATTATTCATAATATTCGGAAATAAATATGTAAAGGCTATTGCCAGCATCAATTACTTTGACATTAGAGCACCTGTTGAATACAATTACACACAGGGCAGGGAAACGCACAGTCATCTGGAGGTTTTCCCGTCAGTCTGAAGCATGGAAGTCCTAGGGCTATGAGTGTTCTATGAATTTTTGTTTTCTTGTTGCCATCAGCAACTTGATGTGGGCCTTGGAGCATTGCCTTAGGACATGTTTAGTAATTGAATGAGCATTAGTTATTAGGGTGCTGTGGGATTTATTTACCATCGGCAAAAAAATGGGTTATGCTCCAGAGGGGAGTGAAGGGACTCCAGTTAACCCCACTGCAAAAAGAAGAATGTCAAGCTGCACAGCCAAGTGTTTCTACTACAGTATATCAGCTAATTTAGTGTCTAGAGATTACACAGACCTTGCAGACAGTGTCACTGGTTCCACCGCCTTCACACAGCAAACAGCTAAAAAATGTCTGACAATATTCATTCCACAAGCAAAGAAAGGAGAGTGTATTTTTCTCTCTCTAATTCCCCTGCTCTTAACCTCCCCTCTCCGTGGTCGGCTAAGTCTGGTCTAATTGAACAAAGCTCCCATCTGGGAAAGTCTGTCCCCAGGCAAGCAATCCTTCATCACCAACACTCATTGTGTCCCCATGTTGAGATAATGATGGTGCCATCTCCTCCATACTTCCACAAAAAAATGAATAATGAATGAAAATGGAACAGAAAAAGATGGTGATCCATCAGTTATGCTCAGAATTTACATACAAAGGAATGCTCACTGACTTTTTAGACACTGTTAATGTCACAGCTGTAAAGAGACTCATGAATGTTGACGATGATTTTTTTGGTGGACATTTCAGCCAGAAAAACAAACATTAGATAAGAATAGTTTTCAGTGCAGAGATGTGGCCATCATTAAATTAGGGTACTAGAAAGACATTTTAGACCTCTGCTTTACACCTGCACAAATATTCCCATTTCCCTTCATGTACCCAGCTACACACACACATGCACGCACTGCCATGAGCAAACACACGGCACCACTGCAATGAAGTAATCCAAGGACAGACAGCACTCATGTACAGATGTAAGGCTGACAGGGAGCCTGAGGGTGCTTTAGGGAATTAAAACCATTTGTTTAATGTTTGCCATGTCAACCACATGTAAAACTGGCGATGCTTCAGTTGTGCAAACACAGACATGTAAATATGTTCTCTGAGACACACACAAATGAGGCGCACAGCATTTCTCCCCATTTTTTTGCTTTGTCTTTCCCCCACACCCAAAAACGCACCCAGTTATAACCTTTTCCTGTTTCAAATAGAGGGAAATATTCCACGTTTTTGCCCATATTTGAACCTTTCATCCTCCATTTTTACCAGTACTCATTAGTCTAAGCCTGGTTGAAAAAGAGAAAATAAGGGAGAGCGACGGATGGAGTGAAGAGCGTGGGAGGGATAGATAGTGTTAGCAGGCTTCAAGGTAACATTTAGGTGGCCTAATTAGGACAGATCCGTTGTCAGCGGTGCTTTACTCTGATTGATGAATGATTCCTTCTTTGTTAGAGAGATGGGGAGAGACACAGGGGAGAAGAAGTGTCGCAGTGTGGAAGGAAGTGAAGAAACCTGTGTGAGGAGATAGAGTGGAGATGAGAGAGAGAGAGAGGTACAGAGGTAGTGTAGTGAGAGAGTAGTTAGATGTGTGGATGTGCTGTTGAATTAAACATGAACTCCTTCATTAGGGCCAGACAAAAGGACACACCAAATACAGATGAGGCACAAGCTCTCATACACACAGACTTATACACACAAACACACACACGGTGTCTGTTTCATCTTCTTCCCCCTTTACCTTGTCAAAGACACTCTCAAAGACTTTTCTGGGGGAATATTTTCAATCCCAAGGGAAACGTGTGTGTGCGCACCAACTTTTATTGTCTCTTGTAAGGCGGCAGGGATAGGGAGACTTAACCCAACAAAACCCTTCTACTCTCCCTCTCTCTTAAGATACTGCAACAGGCTGAGCACCTGTGGCTCAAAGCAGTGCAGTCATCTCTCCTTCATGGGAAAATCTAATGTGACTCGACACTGAATAAGGATATGTGAACAAGCGGATAAAACGATTACCATACCGGCAGGGGTTCTTTAAAAGTGTCTTCCCACTGCTCATGCTGGGAAAGGAGCTGTGACATGTGACCATACCATTATAATACTGTTTTGTTTGTCATATGTTTTCAAAAGATGAATGAAAATGTTGATAATAGGTTCAGTAAATGACTTCTGAAACAAAACCAATTGTTTTTTTTCTTTTTTTGCTGGTTTTAGCTGAATCCAAACATTCTCTCCATCTCTGTGTATCAAACTATTAATCTTAACTACAACCTTTTTCTTTAGGTGACCACCAGATCGTGCAGCTCTATCTCAAGTCCAAGGAGACAGGCCTGGCATTCGCCAATACGAGTTTTGTTTTCTACAACTGTAGCGTTCACAAGTCGTAAGTCTCATTATAGTTTTCCAGAGCTCTTCTCTCTAGCTTGTCATAATTCTAATCCCTTCATATTGATGAAAACCTGACATTGATTCGTAAATTGTCGTAAATTGTATTGTATACATAAGTAAGTAGGTATATTGAGCTTCTTTCCTCTCGTGAATTTTCTGCTGCTCAATACTAATTCACAACACTGTCTTCCCTTTCCTCTGCTCTCCATTCAGTTGTCTGTCATGTGTGAGCAGTCCTTACCAGTGCCACTGGTGTAAATACAGGCATGACTGTACCCACGACCCTCGCACATGTTCCTTCCAGGAAGGCCGTGTCAAGAAACCTGAGGTGAGTCAGTCGCCAGGGCTGGCAGTAAAAATGTTTTAGTGTTTTAGTTTTTGCTTATTTTTACATTAAGGTGGAAATGGAATCGTCATTGTGACAAATATGCTGATTGCAAAGTGTATTGGTGGTAAAAGAATGACACCATCAGTGTCAAGATGGTTCTCTGTAAGCCTCGCTTTTCCAAAGGTAACATATCTACCATTGCGCAGCCAAAAGAGGTAGAGGATTTATTTTCATCAGTAGCTATCCCTACCTAATGGTGGATCAACCAAGTAACTGTGGATACTCGGTATACACAAATAAATAAACCCCTTGATGGTAGAGGCAAAGAAAATGAAGAGGGAGTGTGATAGAAACCATGGTAAAACAAGAAGTCTGTTCCCCCATCAGCATGTCTTGAGAGTTCTTGAGACAGTTCAAACCAGCATTCTTTCCACCTGATCAGTAAGTAGCAAAATCTACTTACTTATTAAAATAACTGGGTGTTTTACTCTTTATCAGATCACCGAGATCACGGTTTTTATGTCAAATTGGGATTCTTAAGGTTGTTTCTGCTAGCAGTAACTATGATGCTAATGCTACTGTTCACTAATTCTAGCAGCCAGAGACAGAACCAGAAGCTGCAGAGTAACCAGGAACAAAAGTTATTTCCACATTAACTCCAATTATTCAGTCATCAATGCCCCATGTATGTGCTGCTAGGAGAGCGGAAACCTCAGTGGAGGGTTGAGGTGTTGTCAGGAGGCCCAAAATGTCTAGCAATGCCTCTTTCTGTAGATTTAGAGACACTCAAACTGCTGCCAAATAATGAAATGCCCAAGAATACCCATAGTTTCAAACGCTGCCCAGCTCCAGCCGGCCTCTTCGTACTGGGCCAGCTCAGTAATAAAACACGGTAAAGTAAATTGAGGGGAAATGTTTGGCTACATGAAACTAATAGCCATCATTCTAGGTTTCACATGCAAAAAGAGTTATGTTAAAAGGATTGAGACACCTTTCGGCTGTAGTGCTTCCATCTGGCACAAGTCTCTTGGCATGTCTCGCTCTTGACTGCACATCAAAGGGCAGTGGAAACTAATAAAACGGAGCCATTTCCTCTCGCCCATCCCTATTCCCTGCGACAGCTTAGTCTGTGTGAATTATCAATAGTATTGGCAGCCAGTTCTATTCCCGTCGAAGCAGAGCCCACCATAATTAGGCTGCTCTGCTGCAGAGGACAAGCCACTCATTGGACAGGGTACATTCAGTGGATGCCCCCAACCCACCCACTCCCCATCCTATGAGAGAGGTCTCACTCTGATTTAGAGTCACTGCCACAGTGGCTTCAGGGCAGAGCATGGAGGTGATGGGTTTCTGCCCATGCATGTGTGTAACCTCTGGTGTGAGCTGGTGGGTACAGTGTGTGTGTATCGGTGTGCTTCTACGTGTATGTGTGTTTTTATCTGAATACAGTGTTTTCATGCCTGTACCCTGCCAAATCAGGGTAGTTTGCAGGGGAGGCTTTTACAGGGAGTTAGTGGCCTGTTAATCCTAGCCCGAGGTGAGCTATGATGAAGATCACTAGTGTTCATGTCTGGGTTGGCAGACGCTGCACGACGGGCAGGGACAAGCTTAGCCAGATTGCCTCCTTTGATGAGCAGTCTGCTCTCAATTGTGTTATTCCACCCGTGTTTCCCCCGAGCCATTCAACCTGCGCAGACGATATTATTTTCTCTTTTGCGCCTTTTCCATTATCCTTTTGAACCTTCTGCTTAGTCAGGCCCAAGCCTGAGTCTTTGCAGGTTTACTTTTCCAATTAACTCAGGGGCTGGTGGTCAATATTGACTGAGGATAATAATGTGTGAATCCGCTCCTATTGTGTTGCTGACTAAAAGAAAACCACAAATAAAGCGAAGGGGATTTGGTATTTGCACATTAATGACATCCTTTCTTTTGACGTGTTGTTTCACAAAAAGCAGGTGTTTTTCAGGCTTAATGACTTTTAATTTGCTTTTAATTAACCCCTCAAATCCAAGGTTAGTTGTTTGCTGCCAGATTTTTGGTTGCAGTTTTGAATGAATAATTTAGACACACATATGCAAGCTTAAGAACATGCAGACACACGCTCAACTATCCATGGAATCATTCCCAAATTTCACAGAGGGCAACAAGTCAACTTTGCTCTGTGAAATGGGACAGCCCTTTTCTGCCGCGGATGACTTTTTGTGTACTATTACAATTAAGGGATTTCAGGCAGGGATCTGAATAATCCCTACACGCTATGCTAATGATGGAGGCCAGGGACATCTCCCTACTGGTTGAGCTTGTTGTTAGTATGCATGGCAGGACAGAGTTAAAGCCAGGCCTCGGCATACAGTGGGTGCCTTTTTATTCATGCCAGCAATGATATGGGCACTCGGATCAGACGTTTGCCTGTTGGCACATTAACCAAGGCCACGTCCCTGTTTGCCCTCCACACATCTCAAGGACTCAGCCATTCTGATGAGCCTCACTGACAAAGAACATGCATGCAGCTTCACTTTGCTATACTGAATAAATCGGCAAGAGTTATTCCTGACCACATACAGTTGCATTGATTATATGAAATAGGCTGTGCCTGTTTACCCAATAAACTGTGTTTGTTTACCTGCATATTTATCACTTTTTCCCTCATCCCTTAAGCGCACACATAAAGCAACTGAAACAGAGGACACTTCCTGTTCTCTTTGTCTGATGGAAACCCCAGGAGGATATTTCCTTCTCCTCTTCTTCTGTCTACAGCACAGCATGTTGATATCCTTAGCTGCTGCCAGGCCTTCCCACAATAT